>BQNB010167442.1:0-13998 GCA_026074375.1 Tanacetum coccineum
CAAGGGTCGAGTGTCTACTCGAAGATCGACCTAAGGTCAGGTTATCACCAACTGAGGGTTCGAGAAGAAGACATTGACCCGTTATGGCCATTATGAATTTCAAGTTATGCCATTTGGTTTGACAAACGCACCTGCCGTATTCATGGACCTTATGAATCGGGTGTGCAAACCATATTTGGATAAATTTGTGATTGTCTTTATTGATGATATTCTGATATATTCAAAGAACAAGCAAGAGCATGAAGAGCATCTTAAGCTAATCTTAGAATTGTTTAAGAAAGAGGAGTTTTATGCCAAATTTTCCAAGTGTGAATTTTGGATTCCTAAAGTACAGTTCCTAGGTTACGTGATTGATAGTAAGGGCATTCACGTGGATCCCGCCAAGATCGAATCCATTAAAGATTGGGCATCTCCTAAGTCACCAACGAAGATTCGACAATTTTTAGGTCTTGCTGGGTATTACTAGAGATTCATTAAAGGGTTTTCGAAGATAGCCAAACCAATGACCAAGCTCACCCAGAAGAAGGTCAAGTTTGTTTGGGGTGATAAACAAGAAGCAGCTTTTCAACTGTTAAAGCAGAAGTTGTGTAGTGCACCAATCCTGGCCTTACCTGAAGGAAGTGAAGATTTTATCGCATACTGCGATGCTTCAAAGAAGGGTTTGGGCGCTGTGTTAATGCAAAGAGAAAAGGTGATTGCTTATGCATCACGCCAACTGAAGATTCATGAGAAGAATTATACGACTCATGATTTGGAACTTGGAGCAATGGTGTTCGCTCTCAAGATTTGGAGGCACTACCTGTATGGAACCAAGTGCACGGTGTTCACTGATCATAAGAGCCTACAACACATTCTTAATCAGAAAGAGTTGAACATGAGGCAACGTCGTTGGTTGGAGTTGCTCAGTGATTACGATTGTGAGATTCGTTATCACCCGGGAAAGGCAAATGTTGTTGCTGATGCTCTAAGTAGGAAGGAAAGAGATCAACCATTAAGAGTTTGAGCCTTAGTCATGACTATTAGTTTGGACCTTCCCAAACAAATCTTAAATGCTCAGACTGAAGCACGAAAACCAGAGAACATCAAGAATAAAGATGTTGGAGGAATGTTGGTTAAAAATGCTAGAAATCCAGAGGCGATTAGGATGGAAAAGTTAGAACCCTGTGCGGATGGAACCCTATGCCTCAATGGCAGGAGTTGGCTACCTTGTTATGGCGATTTGCAGACTGAGATCATGCACGAGTCCCACAAATCAAAGTACTCTATACATTCGGGTTTCGTGACAAGAATGTACGCAAGTATATGAAAAGCTATATTGGTGGCCCATATGAAGCCTGACGTCCGCACCTAAGTTAGCAATTGTTTTGACATGTGGCTAAGGACAAGGCTGACATCAAAGAGCGCGGGGGGGGGGGGTCCCGCCATCAGGATTGTTGGTACAACCCAAGATATCTGAATGGAAGTGGGACAACATCACTATGGATTTTGTTACTAAGCTTCCTAAGACGTCGCAAGGCTACGACACCATTTGGGTGATTGTTGACCAACTCACTAAGTCTGCGATTTTCACACCGATGAGAGAGACTGATTCTATGGATAAACTTGCAAGAATATACCTAAAGAGTTGCACGAGACATGGGAGACTTTACAATTATTTGGTCGCGACCCGAGATTCGCATCAAATTTCTGGAGGTCACTTCAGAACGCTTTGGGTACTAATTTGGATATGAGTACTGCGTACCATCCACAAACAGACGGGCAAAGCGAGAGGACCATTCAAACTCTTGAGGATATGCTACGTGCTTGTGCGATCGACTTTGGAAAGGGTTGGGTTAACCATTTGCCATTAGTCGAGTTCTCATATAACAATAGCTATCACGCTAGCATCAAGGCCGCACCATTCGAAGCACTTTATGGTCGAAAGTGTCGTTCACCTGTTTGTTGGACCAAAGTTGGAGAAGCTCAAATCCTTGGTCCAGAACTAATTCAAGAGACCACTGAGAAAATCATCCAGATCAAGCAAAGGATGCAAGCCGCTCGTGATCGACAGAAGAGTTACGCCGATCTGAAGCGTAAACCAATGGAATTCCAAGTCGGGGATAAAGTTATGCTTAAAGTTTCGCCTTGGAAAGGGGTCGTACGTTTTGGCAAACGGGGGAAGTTAAACCCCAGGTATGTTGGACCTTTCAAGGTATTAGAAAAGGTTGGAGAGGTTGCTTACAAGCTCGAGCTTCCTGAAGAGCTGAGCAGAGTTCATAATACATTCCATGTGTCCAACCTGAAAAAGTGTCATGCCGACGAACCATTAGCCGTTCCGTGATGGACTTCCAACTTATACAAGCATCATTGTTGAGGAACCATTAGAAATAGTGGGCCGTGAAGTTAAACGGTTGAAGCGAAGTCGGATCCCATTAGTCAAGGTTCGATGGAACTCCAAGAGAGGTCCTGAGTTCACGTGGGAACGTGAAGACCAATTCAAGAAGAAATATCCACACCTCTTCACCAAGACCACACCGTCGTCAAGTGCTGCATCGTGAGCCTTGAGGACAAGGCTCGTTTAACGGGGGAAGTCTATAACACCCTGTGTTTTCAAGTCATTGACGACGTCGATAAATCCACAATGTACCTTTTGTATTGTACGCGTTTGCTTGTAATTTCATGTATTAAGTAAAAATCGCGTAAGCTAAAAAAATTAGCATCAATTTAAAAAACGGGCATAAACAATTAACGTTTACAATCAATCATGTTATTAAAATAACTATTATGCGAATAATTATGGTCGTTGTTTATTTTATTTTTATCGGTTACGTAAATTATGTACGTTTCGCGATAAAGTACGTTAAGCATACCCGGAACCACAAAAATATTTCTACGCTTCAACAAATACCCACGATTGTACCCAACACTCAAAGTTTTATTAAATTACCCAAGTTAATATTTCTTTACACTTTGTGCATAAGAAAAATAAGATAAGTCATGTATATGTACAAAATAACCATGTATACTTTAACTTACTACATGTAACTTACATAAAATGCAAGTAAACATTAGATATTTATCAAAGGCTTCTAGAAACCTTCTTTCCCCCCCCCCCCCTCTACCCACGTCTACAACACCATTGGGGACAAGGAGCACACATTTTGTTTACAATTTGGTCTTGTACATCCTAAGTAATTAAACCTTGTACCACTTTGTCTAGTCTTGACCATAAACCTTCCTTAAGACCATGAAGTGTGTCTTTGACCAAAGACCTTGACCAAGGAACCTTAAAGAACCCTCTTTAATGGCACTTTGACTATCTAATGATCATATATATGCATGCATATCAAGAATAACACATAGATAACATAAAACACTTGGTGAAAAAGGCTACAAACACTCTATTTTCCTACCTTACAAACCCCACCGACTCAAACAACAACAATACACGATCATAGAAAATTTTCCTACAACCTATACACTCCCTATACACATCCATGTCTAATTATATTCTAAGGTGTTTCCAACATTGGATTACCTTATTTTAAGTAATAATCAAGAAAGGAAGACTAGGGTTTTTATAAGAAAACACGGGTTTTCATTGGTGCAAGCTTAGATTTCTATCAAACAAGGGTTTAGATACTTTGTTTCATAATCAACATACATCATAAGGTCCTACAAGAACCTTTATGTTTCTAAGTTTTCATTTCTATGCATATGTTATTTCTATTTTAGTTGAATCACCATTTAGGATTTTATCATGAAAATGGAGTTTATACTTGAAATGATCATTTTGTACACTTTTATATATGTTGTGGTATTACTTATATCATGTTAAAAAGGATGAGAAAAGAATGTACCATTTTTAATTTGGGTAAGAGAATGATTAAGTATAAATTAGGGTTTATAATAGTTCTTAATATTTTAACAAGTGAAAGAAATAAAATGACATGTTAAGGTTTAATTATGGACTATGTAATAGATTTTATATGATCATTAAAATAAGGATATAACAAGATGAGAAGACTTGTATACTTATGGTTATAATGTAAAAATAGTCATATGTAAAACTAGTGATTTATGGTAAATATGAAAGTTATGTTTTATAAGTAATATGAAAGACTTATAAAACTTGGACACATGAGGACTTTGATGGACCTATGGACTTAACATATATATGACACATGACATATATATAAAGCATAAGACTTGTGGTAAAAAGTATAAAGTAGTAAAACATAAAAACAAAGTCAAAAATGGACTTATAAAAGTTATTTAAACATTCTGTCCAAAAGTGTTATAAAAATATACTTATTTTATATTTTTATAAGATAATACATTTCTCGACGATTCCGAAAAGGTAAGAAACTTGTCAAACGGATAAATAACGAAAAAGTTACGTTAAAAACAAGTTATACGTTAATTAAACGGATTTTATAAAATAACTTTTATAAAAACCTTAACAAACAGCAAGTTGGTTAATTTTAACAAATAAAACTTATTTTTAGGATTCTAAAATGATAAGAATCATGATTTTTCAATTTATAACGAATAAGTTATGAATTTCGCGGGTTTTCGGTAATTAAAAGTTTATAAAAATGATTTTATAAACTATGAACAGTAAAAACACTATTCATGACAGAAAGTTATATTTTTGTAAACCTTATAAATTGATAGGATTTTCAATAACGAGAACGTCCTCGAAAGAATCACTAATTTATTTATTTAACCAACCACCAAACCATTACAATGTTAAATCTAAATCTTTATCAACGCGTCGCGTTGACATAACAATTCACCGGGAAACCCAAACACATTATCCTAGGCTAGTGGGACTTAGCCGTTAAGTTAAGCTGTATCTTCTCGGTCAAGCAGCTTCGTCTTCCTTTCGTATTGTGCATATTAGATGCCTATCTGTCAATCACTCTTCATCATCAAAGTGAATTAGATGCCTATCTATCAATCGTTCTTCAACATCAAGGTGAGTTCATAACCTCGCTTTTCAAATCTTTTGAATGTTTATAAACCCGCGAGGGGGAATACATGCTTGTCTACAAACTCTTTACTTACTGTGTTATCTTATAACAATGTGATTGTTTTTAAAGGATATTATGAGTTTCATAGCCTCACTTTTACTCGTTTTGGATAACGGTTATATATATTTTTGGGATGAAAATATGCATCGTTTTATAAGCGGACAATATGCTTTGTTTTATAAATTGGACGCAAGTATTGATTACATGTTTGCCTAAGTAGCGATAACCCAAGTTGAGCCCCTTTATCATGAACTGTCAATTGCATAGATGTAGTTGGGAATTACATTATGTGAGCGCGAATGTTATTTAATAGATCTATTCGGGAAACGACCTCCCCGTTCGGGTGACTAGCTATCACCAGGAACGAACGTTATAGCATGTCGAATTTAGGATGTTTTCGGGTTGAACATCTAATCGGGCAGAAATTGCAATATATAGTTTAATTGCAAGAAAGATCGTCGAGCTTCAGTGTCATGAGCTTAGTGTAAATGTAATCTAGTTTTGTGAGATCTGCATGTGTTGCATTATCACTAAAAAGTCTTGCGGTCCTACCTTATATATATATTATTTCGAGGAAATCAATAGGCACGGGGTGCCAGGGATACACTTTTGGTGACATTAAATTTGTCATGCATTCTTTATAAAAATCTTTGGGATAAGATTGGTACTTTTGGGTGACATAAAACGTGTCGTACTTCTTTACAAAATCTTTGGGATTTTTACATGGTACTGTGATGATACAGTGGATTACATTCATATTTAAACTAATCTATGAACTCACCAACTTTATGTTGACCTTTTTAAGCATGTTTTTCTCAGGGAAATTATATGCTCGGATTTCTTGAAGTGCATTGGAGTCTATACATTCAAGCTTTTCATTGTGATGCAATTATGGGACAAATGTATATTTAATTCAAGATTTTGATTAAATCAACGAGATTGTTTTACAAACGACACATTTAGAGGTCGTTCTCTTGTATCTAGCGCTGTGTATTATGAAGTAGCACCCCATGTGGTATTCCGCTGCATTGTTGTATTTTTGGGGGTGTTACATTCGAACTATAATGTTTAGGTTCGTCTCCCAAAAGTTTCACACTAAAAACCCTAAAAACGTAGGTGTATATATAGGATTTGAATTGCGACGACGTTACCAAAATCCTGACACCGTCGATTCGTCGTATCTTCTTAAGATTTCTTTAAGACGGCTACGTTCTGACGCCGTCACATAACTCTTGACGCCGTCGCTTGTAAGTTCTGACGACGTCGCTAGGAATTGCGACGCTGTCTCGAGGCAGTGTACGTACATCCTTGAAACCACTTCGTGTAAAGTTGTAATCTTATCCCCTTTCTTCCCAAATTGAGTCCAAGTCACATGCATATCCTCCAAGAGCTTCCCAAATGCTAAAAACACAAAAAGTAATGATTAAACACATATTTTGGGCATACTCAAATGATTAGGAGGTTAAATGACCCTGAAAAAGTGTATAAAATGACACCTCATCAAATACCCCTACACTTGGGATTTGCTTGTCCTCAAGCAAATAGGCTTTTCTACCTAGACAATAGCAATATCGAGGGCATTTAACTTACTCTTCAAAGATAGTTTATGGCACAACCTATTAGACCTCGTAGTTAGAAGCACGGAAAACATATACTAGCACCTCACAATAAGTGTTTGGATTCTCTCTTTCTCTCAGGTGTATAATGAATTATAACAATAATTGGAAACGGGAAAATAACATTCATTACCTATCGTAGCGTACAAATTACCATAGGCTTAGTAAATGATCAAAAACCTCCACCGCAATGGCGTAAGCACCTAGGAATTACTATCAAAGAGGTCTTTAAAGGGTTGCGATGTATGGGTTTAAGTTAATTGGAAACGGATGGATGGGATATATTTGGGGTAGTGGTGAGTTAATTAAATACAAGAATACACGTAAAGGCATTGCTAAGCCAAGACTCGACTAAATTAGGACTAAGATATACAAACTTTACAACAAGGTCTTCTCTTCTTCTTTACTAGCACTTATAAACATGAGCAAGATGGTAGCCCGTACAAATTTTTTTCTCTTTTTTTATATACATTTTTTCGTACATTTTTGCCCTGCCATTTGCTGAAACATAATAATACATGACTTGAGGTTTATAATTACACCCCTACACTTGAGTTTTAGAACTCATAATTACAAACTAACTAATGACCCGGATTGCGAGGATCAAAATAACATGGAGCGTATTACGCACATATGGGGGTAATAAACTGACTTTCTTCCCTATCTCTTCATAAAATAAAAACTACTATGAATCCCAATCGTCCCAAAACTGTATACACTACGCACAAGACTCGACTTAGCAACCATGTACTCAAGTAAAAATTAACAGGGTTTATAACAATAATGTACTAAAAGCGAGTACATACACGGAAGGCTAAGGCGATTTGAGTGTAACAATGGGTTAAGGGTGTAAACAATGCTCTTCATTAATAATTAGGAATCCACCAGAAAATTACGAGAACCATAAAAAGGATAGGCTCGAAGAGGTGTACTAAAGGTATCTTGCACTAAAAATGAGTGCACAACAAGGGTGTGGGGATAGTTATATGACCGGGGAGATCATAATAACAGATACATGTTTAAAACAAGGTTTATCCTAACGCCTCTTATTATTTAGTAAATCTTAATCACACAAGTGCAATCTCACTAGCAGTCTCGAGATGAATCAGAAAACAAGTTCTAGACTTTAATACACTACTAGTACATTCTCATATAGTTTTAACCGATACCAATGCTCTAAAAAAAGGGACAAAACCATGTATGCACAATCAAATCCATGAATGCGACACATATGATTGCTCATTCCTTAACTCGAGCAAGCTAAATGTAAAAGTATCTTAGGTATGAAAGATGGATGCCTGAATTCCTAAAGATCTATGGGCGAACCTCACATTTTTGGGGTGGATTTTTTTTGAGTGGTAGGGTTTTTGTGCTAGTCATATATTTCCTATCTATGAGATGTTAATAATACTTAATTTTCATTGGTATGTGCCATAAAAAAATTTAAATTTGGGTCAAAATTACCTTCTACGCTATGTTTCGGTATATTACACATCATTTTGAGGACAAAGCAAATTCAATTGAAAGAATAGTTTATAAGGCTTATTCCCCCTACACTTATTTTGAATATTGTCCCTAATGTTCTTAAAAGTATCTTAATAAACGAATAAAGGGAAAGAAAAAAGTAAAAGAAACTAGTACTCCCCTGGTTTTGCTCAATAATGGAGAAGAAACAAATGATAAGCTGGTTAAATCGTGATCCAAGAGTCGTCCACATGAAACTCCTAAGAACTCCAAAGCTTCTTCATATCAAATATAACCTGCAAATCAAAGACAAGAAACACTACACCTAGTGTAAAATCGGCGGGATAATAATATACAATGATGTGATTAGGGTTTTAACATTAGGAAAGCAGTAAGGATAGGATGACTGTGCTAAATGTAATCGTGGTTTTCTACAAGAGTTAGAAAAATTTCAAATCATGAAAATTATACAAAAATAAATTTTCAAAAATTCAAAAAATATGAATTTTACTGTAGCTAAGCTCCCGACGCCGTCGAGAAAAATCCTGACGCCGTCTCCAGGCTCTGTAAAAAAATTTTGTTCTTTTTCTTGGAAAATTTTCTGCACGCATATCCTATTAGTTATTTCCTGGAAAAATTACTGCATAAACCACAAAAATAATTAACACAATCATATGACTCTAAACATGACACAAGACACGACGAATTAATCTAAATTATTCATTTAATATGTTTAAAATGATTCTTATAAATCAGATAATTTCCATAACAATAATTGATGTAAAATACATTTGATTGCAATTAAGACGAGGTTAAAGACAAAACAAAGCATGATCACATAATTCAAACATATAAAACAAACGATAAAGAATTAAGACACACATGACACTCCTAAAATGCATAAAATTAAAGATTGGGTTGCCTCCCAATAAGCGCTTGTTTTTGTTCGAGTCACGAGCCTGACTCCATGCTTATTTGACGCATAAAAAAGAATGTTCCCCTACACTTAAGGTCAAGTGTGGGTGATAGTAACGGTACACACCATTGTGGTAAGAAAGAGCCTTATGTTGAAAAAGTGGTCGTTGAATTATATGCTCCAATTGGTATGTTTCTTTATTTCTATCCTTTTCTAATTCTTTTGGCATAACGGGTAAATTAAGTCCTTCTCCAAGAAAAAAAACTTCTTTAGATTCTAATTGCCAATCATCTTCTATCATCTCCAAATTCAAAAAATCAACACCTAGGAATCCACTATGTCATAATAAATATGGTTTAAATCCATAATGTTTCTTAGGGTCATCTACACATGGGTGATAATAGCAATATATATCCTTAGGGTGGAAAGACGCCACGTGAGGTGAAGGCGGTGTATAAATGGTCAAATTGTCTACTACCTTCATCCTAAAACTATCCAAAATATATGGTTTGATGGGTGGTTCGAGACCTCTTTCTTTTCCTAGACTTACATCTCAGGATGGAAAATTACATAAGGGTTGTGGTTGAGGCTCCGGTTCATCAAAGAAAGGAAATTCCTTATAACTAATAGGAATGCTATGATTATTTAAACCTACATCCTCTAGTTTCATTTGGTCCAAAGGTTCTACCTCCATCGGGGTTCCTAATATCTTTTCTACTTCTTCTGGGTAAGTCACGGGCGGTGTGTATTCCTCAAATGATGGTAGGACTTGTGGGGTACTTTTTGGGCTTGGGTTTTCTATTTCATCTCCCATCTTATCTAGATTACCTATATGCTCATCATATGCATTTGTACAACCTAAAGATAACATACAACTATGCATCTTAACCATAACTATCTTAATTTCTAAATCCTCCTCATATGTTTTTTAGACTGTGACTTAGGTAACTCAGTCATATCATCTAACTTATGGGTCTCCTCATAGAAAGTTTTCTTCCAAAGTTGATAAGTTCTCAAAGGGGGTTCATTGGTCTCACTATCCGACCTAAAAGGGGAGTCTTTCTATAAGGTTTCAGCTAACCATCTCAATTTATCTAAATTAGAATAATTATAACTATACATTTTAAATGACAACTTTATTTACAAAATAGAAAAGAGGGGTTTTACGAACAAAAGGAACGAAAAAAATAGACTATGAGAAAGCTAATTGACAGATTTCAAAATTCTCACTTGATAGGAATCAAATGAGTAGACCTAAGCTAGATTAAATTCGAAACCTGTACTATTCCCCGACAACGGGGCCAAGAACTTGATGCGGTCGTTGTAAACGTAACAGGTTTTACAACTCCCTAGGCAGAGTACCTAATCGTTGTAGTGTAGTATAGCAAGGACTCAGGGGTTGTTATCGTTCTATAGGAGAATAGCGTCTGAAGGGTTGAACTAATCCTAACTAAGATCTAAGAGGTTGAGAGAAGATTATTTTTATGTTTTTATATTTTTATGAAAGCAATTAAAATTCAGGTTTTAGAGGTGGGTTTTGGTTTCAAACTAATTAAACTAATATTAAATCTAAACTAATTGGTGGAAATTTATATGGTAAATGAACGTATTTACTTAATCATGCATTACTCCTTAGTTTGCTCCTCCTAATCCTATTTCTTTGTCATACTTGTGATGATATGTGTAAGTATTTCCTTGGTCATGAACAAATTACATGAATCCGCCGTTTATGTAATATTCCGTTAAGGCAACACACATGTAAGGTAGTATGAAGACTATTAAAAGGACACTAAGAGGGCATTATATGCATTAAAACACTTAAGGGGGATCAACCATATTAGGGGTAAGGTAGTATGAATACTGCTATCGATGGTATCCTTTCTACTCACTCGCGTTTCCCTAGATGTATATGCTAATGTAATATTTTATAGCTAGTTTTCTAGAGCCTAACGCGCACATCTTTCACAAGAAGCAATATTAAAAGGATCTACAAACTAGTTTTATGCAATTATAAGTAAATACTAATAGATCTAGCCTAGCATGTTAAAAAGAAGCAAAGAACAAGAATCAATCAAACAACACATAGACATAGACATATTGAAAGATTAAAGGATAAATGACTTTACTTGATTAAAACATGTGTTCAAGGCTGATACAAGAGGGTTTTTAAGCCCTAAGAACGGCTTAAAAGCTACTACACTCGAACTATAATGTTTAGGGTTCGTCTCCCAAAAGTTGCACACTAAAACCCTAAAGACGTAGGTGTATATATATGAATTGAATCGCGACGGCGTCGCCAAATCCCGACGCTGTCGCTTTGCTGAATCATCTTAGGGTTTCTTTGAGACGGCTACGTTCTAACGTCTGTACATAACACTTGACGCCTTCGCATGTAAGTTCTGACGGCGTCGTTAGAAATTACGACGCCGTTTCTAGGTACTATACGTGCATCCTAGAAACCACTTCGTGTAAAGTTGTAATCTGGTCCTGTTTCTTCCCAAATTGAGTCCAAGTCACGTGTATATCCTTCAAGAGTTTTTGAGATGCTAAAAACACAAAAAGGAACGATTAAGCACATATTTTAGGCATATTTGCATGATTTGGGGAGGGGGGGTAAATGACCCTAAAAAAGTGTATAAAATGACACCTAATCATGTAGCCTTAGGGAACTGTCATATAAACCTCTTCATGAAGATCACCATGCAGGAATGCATTGTTGATGTCTAGTTGCTCAAACCAGCAGTTGTAGCTAAGAGTGCCCTCATAGTTTCCATCTTAGAAACTGGTGCAAATGTTTCTTTGTAGTCTACACCTTCCTTTTGAGTGAAGCATTTGGAAACCAGTCTAGCCTTAAACCTCTCTATGGATCCATCTGCATTGTATTTGACTCTAAATACCCATTTGCAACCAATGGGTAGTATATGAGGTGGCAAAGTTGTAAGTTCCCAAGTGTTGTTGGATTCTAAGGCTTTAATTTCCTTTGTCATTACCTCTACCCATCTTGAATATTTAACATCATGTTTATAGTTATGTGGTTCAACTATGTGGTTGATGATGTTAATGAAATGTCTATTTTGAGGAGTTGTGATGTTGTTATAGTTGATGATATTAAAAAAATGGTGTTTGGATACAGTATTAATGGATGGTTTTGACATGTTGTGATGATAATCATGTAGATTTGTTAGGATTATTTTTATTCTGGTTGAAGTTCTTTTAGGTAGTATAGTAGGGATATGAGGAGATGAAGGAGGAGGTGGTGGTGGTGGATCAATCATACCAATGGGTGTGTTTGGTTGTGTAGAATTGACAATTTGAGGAAGAGAAGAAGATTGTGCATTGTGATTATCTAGTGATGAAGGTGATGCGTGTTTTATGCTTGATGTGATTGACTATGTGTGTGGTGGTGTATGTTGATTTATGTTTGATGTTATGGCGACAATAAGGGATGGTGCGGAAGTGGGTGTTGTTAAAGGGGTGTTTGGCTGTGGTGTGAAGACTGGTGTAAATTGTGAAGGTGTGGATGAGTGTTCATTTGATTCTTGAGTTGTTGTGTGAAATGAAATGATATTTTCATCAAAGGTTACATGTTTGCTTGTGGTTGTTTTATGTGTTTTAGGATCATATAGAATGTATCATTTATGGTGATTAGAATAGCCAACTAGTATAGTTGGTATTTCTTTTTGAGAAAATTTGTCAATTGGTGAACACAAGCTCAACAACCAATAACTTTAAAGTGATCTAAGGATGGTTGTTTGTTGTAGAGTAGTTTAATCAGTGATTTAGTATTTATAGCTCTTGAAGGGAGTCTGTTAATTATGTGTGTTGCTGCTAAAATGCAGTATCCCCATAAATGAATTGAGAAGTTTGTTGGAATTTTAAGGGCTCTTGCAGTTTCAAGGAGTTGTTTATGCTTTCTCTTAACTCTTGCATTTTGTTGTGGGGTGTATGAATATGTTGTTTGGTAATTAATTCCTTGTTGTGAAAAGGTGTTTGATAAAGAAGAGTTGAGAAATTCAATGTCATTATCACTTCTTATGGTTTTGAGTGTTGTTTTAAATTGGTTAAGGGTTTAGAAATAAAAGGCTCTGATGTTAGAAACAACATGTTGTTTGGATGGCATGAGATAGGTCCAAGTAGGGGTGTCAGTAGGGTCTGGTTGACCCGACTCAAACCAGAACCCGAACCCGAACCCGATAAGGATTATCGGGTCGGGTTAAATCGGGTTAAAAATTCATGTCGGGTTGTTTTGACCCGAACTCGATAACCCGATAGTGTTATCGGGTCGGGTTCGAGTTGAAATCTATATCTTATCGGGTTAACCCGATAAGACCTGATATATATTACAGTATATGATTAATATTCAGATAGAGCTTAAAATAAATATAGAAATTGGCTACAAAAATATACTAATGAAACGGTACGTAGTAATGTTTTTTCCCGCTGCTTACATTCACATGCCTATCCTTAGATTGCAACTTTTATGTTGAACTAGTTTGTTGTGTACTGTTGTTATAGTCATTATTTATATGTATTGTTTTCTAATAGAACGAATATACAAGGAGGATTAGGCTTAATTCCTTGCCGCTTATATAATCTTGAACGCCTACTCGTTTCTGTTAGTATTATGATTTTATTTCGCTACAGTTCGCAAGAAATAAACAAACTGTATACATTTTCATTTATAAAGAGTTGAGTTTATTAGATAACCCGATAACCCGAATAGACCCGACATAACCCGACCCGAATCTCACCCGAACCCGATAACCCGATTCCTTATCAGGTCGGGTTGCGGGTGAGTTTTTAAAAATCCAAACCCGACTCAACCCGACCCGATAAGACCCGACCCGATAACACCCCTAGGTCCAAGTATCTCTTGAGTGATCATCCCTAATGGTTAAAAACACTAGTACAAAAAGTGGATTTGGTCACACATGGGCAAAATGGAACGGCCACACATTCACATATTTATGTGACCAAATGTACCAAA
>BQNB010167443.1:0-13998 GCA_026074375.1 Tanacetum coccineum
TTTAAAAAAACTTAAAATGAAATAGTCTTAGTTCAAAAGCATATTTAAATTTAAAAAAAAAGAGATTTTCCCTATATTTATTAGTTCATGTTTACTACACTTAATACAATTATTCATTCTTAAGGAAATCCTCGACCTTTTAGAAGGCTACAACATCGGTTGTGAGCCGGCAAGATACAGCAAACTTTTATCAGTCTCGGATAAATACTATGTGCCTTATTTAGAAGACTGCAACATCGGTTGTGAGCCGGCAAGATGCAGTAAACTTTTATCAGCCCACAGTTTATAATTATTACCACATTTTATTTTTTTTACTTTATATTACCATGATATAGAGAAAATTTCGTTTTAGAAAATTTAAGTATAAATTTAAACTAAAATTATTGATCTCGACTGTACTTCAAAAATTTGTTGATTTAAGTTTAATTTTCGAAAAGAGCACGTATTATTAGTCCGGTTAGAAGCTTATGGGAGAAAAAAACACAAATTACGCTTATGAGCTTGTAAGATTTCCAAATAATCCTTGTTTAACATCCAACTCATACTTAACTCTATCATTTTTCGTTCTTCGCAAAGATCCGCGAATGCTTAGTCTAAAAGTTAAGGAACAAGCTAGAGTTCAACACGCTCGATCGAGTCAAAATTTATTCTTATTCTACCCAGCAGGAAAGTCAAAATTGTGACAAAACACTTATTTTATTTTTGATTTTTTTTCAATTTTTGCACAAAATCACAATATTTTTTTAAATTTTGGTTGTAAAAACGGGATTACGTGAAAACAACGACTGCAGTTACAATCAAATCGATAGATCACCCCCATACTAGAATTAAACATTGTCCTTAATGTTTTAAGAAGGGTCTCTACGTAAATCCTAAGCTGTTTATTAAGTGTGCTTAAAGATAAACGTTAGTCGATAAGATTTGAATATTGGATTCCCTAAATGAAGCTGAGGATGTAAAGCTCTTGTGAACGAAGGACAAAACCACGAGCACGAGAGGCTTCAAAAATCCGGGCAATCCTGGACATATAATCACAAAACACAAAACACGAAAATGGAAGAGGCGAGCCTCCTCACAACAACAAAACACTTATTCATTGCTACATAACTTAGCATACTACTACTACGATTATAATAGGATAAGCATGAGTTGCCACCCACGAAGCGCTTGTTTTAGGTCACTTAGCTTGACCCGATCCCCCTATACTTGAGCTTGTCAAGGGGGATAGAAGTGGAGACACGGAACATCCAAGACACAGATTTCCTCTTCATAAGAGCAAGGAAAAATCTCCATCGGGTTTTTAAAATTTTTAATGACTTTGAAAGCTTTAGGGTCCCGATGAGATAATTTTGGGAGAAGAGAAGTATGAACTCCTTTAGAAGTTAGAATCCCGAGGTTGAAAACTTTTTCTTCATTTTTGGATAAAAACGAGAGTAGAGTTTCAGACCCGAGAACTTCTTTGTAAAAAGGAAGTTCATAAAGAGGAGGATTAAAATCCTCAAGAATTAAAGAAGCATTAGATGCGGATAGCTTCTTTACATTCTTATCCGGTGTTACACGAATAGTGACTTCATAAAGGTTCTCATGAATGAGTATTCCCGGATTAAATACCTTGTCCTCGTTGTTGGTCGAAGACAAAGCATCAACCTCAGAAAAATCCTCATAGAAAACCGAGTCACACTCGGGAAAAGGAAGGAAATCACTTGATCCAGGTGGATCAAGTTCATCAATCAAGATTTTAGAATCCTTGATTTTCTCTTCCTTGGATTCAAATGGATCATAATATGTATTATCATTAACGGTCTCAAAATCAAAAAGTTCATCATCATAATCATCACATAATGGTGGGGATGAGTAATCAGGAGCATGTTCATCGGTAAACATCTCAAAAATGGTATCAACAAGATTATCATCAGGAGAATCAACAGAATCTTCGAGAATAGAATCCATTTCCTTGATAGGATAATGGTTAAGCAAACACTCTATTTCTCTAAGATCGGATTTTATATAAACGGGGAGGTCATCATTTCCCGATGGAAATGTAATAAGAGCGAGTCATCGGCGAACTCCTCAAGAGAATAGTCGCTAGTCTCAGAAATCAGGAGACTAGGTGAAGAAGAAGTGGTACTGCCACTTAAAGAATTATGAAAAGGAGGGAGAGGAGATGAAGGGTTACTATTTCCCGGTGGAAATGAATTACTTACGAGATAAGCTTTGAATTCTTCCCAAATTAAATCACTTTCTTCGATGGAAGTAATTGTGGGGAAAGTAGAAGACTTGGTCATGGTTTTCAAAATCGGAGTGGGAATGCCACTGATTGGATTATCATGATATGGAGGGTGATCTTTGGTTTTATCAAGATTTAGAAAGTTCTCAATTATGTCTCCCTCCGGATCAAAGACATCATCATTAACTTCTGGTGAAGTTAAGTCGGTATGAGAAGTGAGAGAAGAAGTGGGATTGCCACTTCGATGATTTGTTGCAAACAAATCTTCAAGAATTTCCTCATGTGAAACATTATAGACATCAATCATGTTGATTGATTCTTGATGAGGTTGGGTTGAATAGCTTAAAGTGTCATGTCTCATATTCAAGGTTAATCTTTCATTACCGTCACAGAGAATTATTTCTTCTCCATGAACGTCAATCAAAGCATGAGCGGTCAGTAAGAAAGGTCTTCCCAAGATGAGGGGGACACGAGGATCGCTTTCATAATCAACGATGACAAAATTGGTGGGGAATGTGAACTTTCCAACTGGAACAAAGACATCTCTTGCAATTCCAACCAGAGTGCAAATCTCCCGGTTAGCAAGTTCAAGGGTCATTTGGGTGGAAATAAGCTCGGGTAAACCTAACTTTTACCAAACCAAGAGTGGCATCAAGTTAATGCTAGCACCTAGATCGGATAGGGCCTTGCACTTGAGCTCACTAAAACCACACGGAATGAGAAATTTCCTAGGGTCTCCAAGTTTCTCGGGTAACTTCTTTAGGATAACCGCTGAGCAATTTTCATTGAGGGGTGTATTTGCTAGCTCTAAAAGTTTCTCTTTGTTAAAAAGGAGACTTTTAAGCATCTTTTGGTATTTAGGGATTAGAATCAAAGCATCGGCAAGAGAGATGTTGATGTGAAGTTGTTTAAACATTTGCCAAAATTTGTGGATTTGGACTTCATCTTTCTCTTGTCGTTTCTCTTGGTTCATTCTAGAAGGATAAGGGATATGAGGGTGACGAGGATCCCTTTGGTGAACCACATAATTTCTTTGAGAAGGAGGTTTAGCTTTTTGGACGAGAGGAGGTGGGACCTTAATGGTAAACCACAAGGTTCCGGGTCCGGTAAAGTCACCTCGTTCACATTCATCATCCTTGCGGATTAATAAATGGATGAGGCATAGGAACGGAAGGTCCATCAAAACAAGACACTTCGAGTTGGTGATAAACTTTCAATTCACCCTATCGGGTTTAGCAACGGAGTTGCTAGGGAGAGAACCTAGAACCCAGAAGTAGAAAGCCGTGTTCATGGAAAAAGCAAGCCATCATGTTCTTAAGCTCATTGGTTTATGTGATATTGAATTTTGAATTGAATTTTGCATTCATTCTTAACTCATTTTGTTAGATTTGATATTGAAGTTTGAATTGAATTTTGCATATTCATTCCTTAACTCATTTTCACATTGTTTAATTTGACTTGAGGCTTGTATATTAACATCATACAGTTTCATAATTTTCTCCAATTTCACTTAAAAGAACACTTTGGTTTTGTTGAATTGGATTTGTTTTGCTTGATAAGTTATATTTGATTGAAAATTGTTTCCCCCCGGATATATCCTGAGGTTGGCTAAAAAACGGTTTTGATTATTTGCTTTTGTTGAATTCAAAACCCGATGGTCTTGTTTGATTACCATACCTGGAGTACGAAAACCAGAATTTACCCTGATTTGTATATACTCGTAGGCTGTTTGTAACTATCTTGAATTTTATCCAGATATACCGGAAAGTGTTGCCATCGGCGGCGAGACATTGATAGTAAGGATGAGTACCACCGCAAGTAAACTACAATTTCTCAACGACTTTTTACGGAAGCTGGGAGGTAGGGTACTTGAAATTGTTTTAGAATACCGTCATAAGCGTAGTCAACAGTACTCGTCTGCTGATTTACTGCATGAGTAAGTTTGGGTATATCGAAAGAAGAAGAATTACCATCACTTGATTTCACTTGAGAAACAATCAATTTGTTTCGTGAATTGAGGACCTTAGATTTGTTTTGGATAATCGTCGAACAGACATCTTGAGTCCTTCTTTCCAAAATGATTACCACCAGCCTGAAAAATTCAAAGAATCTTTGTCGGAGCTGGGTTTAAGGCATTGTAGAAATATCAATTTGGTGCAATTTCGTAAAAACCATGAAGAGGGGCAAGGACGAAGAGATCTTTGTAACGTGTCCCATCCTCATGAAACGATTCTCCAAAACGTTCGTTCACAAGTTGGAAATTCATTTTTGGAGATTTGTCGTTCTGGAGGGAGGAAAGAATTCAGGTGATGAATTTTGGAAACAAGATCTTCTCAAGTGAGAATAGAAACAGGGTTCTTTTCGAGCCAATGACGGCAGAACCCCGCAAAGAGAAAGAAAAAGCATAAAGCTTAATTGCTGAGTTCGGCACATCCTTGTATTTGATTGTGGAAGTTATTTTGTTAAACCAACGAATGTGATCATGAGGATTGTCTTTCTCAAGTCTGAAGAATTGGTCCGAAGTCATCATATTAATGAGACTACGCTTGAGCTCGAAATGCTGAGCAAGAATTGGAGGAACCGCGATTGCCTCCGCATAACCCTCGGTGGGTGCACGGAGCAATTCCGCCATAGTACGTTGATCGGCCATCGTATCTACGGGAGATTCTTCAAGAGAAAAAGGTTTGCTTTGAACGTCTACGATTACGACGTTTCGGATTTGAAGTAGTTGGATTAGAAGAAGAATTACCAATGAGATTAGAAGAAGAACCAGTGCGCATGCACTAAAAATTAAAATATTTTTGGTTTTTCAATTTATTTAACAATTTATTTTAATGGACAAAACAAGATCGAATAACTTAAAACCAATACTCGACAAGACTTCACTGGTAGCTCTTTAAAAGAAAAAAAGCACAAAGGATGCGAGGAGTATGAACGCGTAAAGCTATTGAAAAACCTTTACGGTCCCTTTGAGGTCGAGTTTTCCTCGGAATAAACCCTGCCTATATAACCCCTCTTAGAGAGTTTTGTTAAAACTTTTAAAGGAGGAGACCGTACGTCACATGTGATCACTAAAGATGCACGTTTTAAATCTTTGAATTTGGGAAACATATAATGATAATGTCTTAAGTTGAAAGCATTAATTGATGATGATTTTTATTCTTGATTAATGAGACAATTGTTTTAATGTTTTTTAATTTTTTATATTTATTTTTTCCCTTTGATTTTTTTATCTTATACTAATACTAATAAAAGAAAATGAAAAATATTTTTGTATTTTTGTATTTTTATAAATAAAAGAAAATATTCACAAACGGGAATGAGAACTTCACGAGGGAAGGGTCTTCAAAAACTAATCTTCAAACGTATTCACGAAAATCGCACACCACCACCCCGGCAACTGGCGCAAAATGATTGCACGTTAAATTCTACCTTTTTATATAAAATATATAAAAAATATATATAATAATAAGGCTTAAATCAACTGTAAAGTTTTCCAAGAGGCTTTTGAAAGATGTCATATCTAATCTAAAACAAAATCCCTCAAAAAATCTACCGGGTCTTTCTCCCAACGAGGTGCAAATGAAATTGCGAACGTCCGTGATCAGCTTTTAGAAATGGTTAAAGATTTTTAGGTTGGGATTTCTAATTCTACGCTTAAAATTCAAAAACGATTAAAAAAAACTAAAAATGAAAGCTAAAAATGATTTAAACCTAAAAACGAGAACGGGATCGAAACCTGTTCTTTAAAAAACAAAATGGTAAAATTTTGACCCTACAAAAGCAAAATTAATTTTCCTAGGTCCTAAATGATAAAAAAATTCTAAAAAAGAATTAGATTTTTTTTGACTTTTTTATAATTTATTATGAATTAAAAACAGTTTTGAAAAGAAAAATTGATTAAAAATACTAAATAAATTGGGAAAAATCTAAAAAAATATAGAAAAGTACTTTGAGAGTTGCTAATTCAATGAAAAATAAAAGTGAGAAACCAGCTTATCTAAATAAGTTGTTATAAGCTGAAAATGGCTTATGGCTTAAAAGGGGCAAAAAGTGTATAAAAATAAAATGGGGTGAAACTTAACCAGATGGCCCTACTGGTTCCGAGGTAAGTGTGTGTTTTGGTGAGACTTGTAGTTTGAAGAGGTGGATGTCTAGGGGACGAACCTTGGCCTCGCCATTTTGCAACATTATTTATTTAAATTTTCTTTGTTGCAAAATTATAAACCGACAAAAATAAGAACGTTAAAAAAGCCTTGAAAAAAAGCTTGACTAAGCAAATAAAAAGGGCAAGATATGGCTATTTTATACTAGGCTAAAAAGAAAACTTGTTAAGCTACAGTAAGCACAGATAAGCTAGGCTAACAACTAAATAAGCTAAGGCAGAACCTACTCTACTCCTAATAAGCAAAATCTAACCAAAATAAACAAGTGCAAATAAGCAGAAAAGCTAAAAAGGCAAATAAGCAAAAATGAGTAAAAATGGCAGGCAAACAGCCTAAAGGACCACTTTTGGGCTTATTTTTAAGCACCTTAAAGGATCCTTATGGCTTAATAGGGTATACCCCTATAAATATTGGCCTATAAGCTTCTAAATTCAGCAATCAATTAGGAGTTTGAAACCACTTTATATGGCAAGAAAAGTGAATGAAAAAGCCAATATTACTCAGTAGCTGCTGAGATTTTGGTGTTTTGAAAAGACAAAATGGTTACTTTTAAGCTTAAAAATAAGGTGATTAAACAGAACCTTATGAACAAATGACCTCAAAACAGATGTAATTTGAACCTCAAAGAATAATTATCAACAATAAAAATTGAGTTTGAAATTCAGAATAAGCTAGAAAAGCATTTTGAAAAAAAAACTGTTTTTAAAAGAAGAGGACACTTAACATATATTCGACAGTTTTTGATAAAAACAAAAGGAAACCTAAAAGTAACTAACCTACTGCATTAGACACTAAACAACCAATGTGCAAAAATTTGGTCTAGGGCCGTCTTTAGTAATCGCCGATTAATCGCTACTCGGCCATACACCTTGGAAAATAAGGCAAATCGGGTGAAAAATCGGTCTGGTCAAAAATCGGTAACAAATCGGTCAAATCGGTCAACGAAAGTCAAACATTTTTTTTTACAATGTGACTTTGAATTGTTAACTGTTACTTTTATTAAACAGGTCTATGTTTTGAACAATGTAACTTTGAACTCATTTAATTTTAGTGTATTTAAAGTGTTGTATCCATCTCATGTAAGTAACTTTGCTAAAATGGGTTGACTCGGCTAGCGCCTAGACCAATTACAGGCTACAGGGTGGTCGACCGCCCGGCTAGCGACTCACGATTTTTGCAACATTGCTAAAAACAACACTTAAAATAAGACTCAAAAGTTGCTTTTAAAAAAGTAAATCAAATAAGCACTTCAAACTGTTTTGTGAACCACAGTTTTCAAAGACACTTAGAAAAACTTAAAATATAACTCAAAGATTTAAAAACTTGGGAAAATAGATCAAAAACAACTTACAAAGGGCTGTCAAAGATAGCCAAGTAACCCAAATGGTTTTTCACACAAAATGACCCACTTTGACCTCTTATCCCAAACACCCCTTTAACTTTTCTAAATCAAATTTTAAGCTAAATTAGACTGATTTAAGCACAAGATTTTGAAGACAGATACAATAATAAACAAAAGTAAAGCAAAAGACTAAAAGCAAAATCTAAACAAAAATAAGCACCTAAATAAGCAAAAAGGCAATAGACAGATTTAACTAAAAGTGGACAGTTTAAAGGAAAAACTTAAACAAGTAACATATAAGCAACAAGTAAAGACAAATAAGCATATAAGGACATAAATAAGCAAGATTAAGCAGTAGATAAGCAGAAATAAGCACTTGAATAGTAAATAAGCAAAACTTGAAAAATAAGAAAAAGAGAACTCACAAGGGTCCAAGCTTTTGGCAATGATTCAAAGACTCAAACAAACCTATAGTGCCGTACCCAAAAAGGCTCTAAAAACCAAGGCCATCAAAGATATACCTTGCTCCTTTGCTTTGACAGTTTCCCTTTTTTGTGATTTTTTTTGTTTTTTAACAGAAAAGAAAACAAGCTTTCAAATAAGTTTTGAATGACTCAAAAGCTTATACAAAGGCTTATAAACAGTATTTAAATGACAATTAAGGTAAAAGAAAATATTTAAAGAAAACTTGTAAATTTCATTAATCTAAAAAAATGTACAATGCTTGGAATTTAAAGACAGAAATTTAAATAACAATATATTAAAAATGCAGTATTTAAAATAATACAAATCTTTGTTAATACAAATACATGGACTTAACAGAAATCGACAAAAAGACTAAATGCTATTCTAGTCCTATTTTTATACTTAAAGTCCTAAGTCTTGAGCTCCTTCTTGTGTTTCTTCTGAGAGTGCTTCAAGCATGTGTGTTATCGTGTGTAGGTAAAATCCAAAGCGATCTTGTCCATAAATTCTTTCTGCATTCCAATCCTACAATCACAACCCTTGATTTCTTGTATTTTGCTTTGGGCCGTGTAACAGATAGAAAGGGAATTTGGCCTTTTGGTCTTCATAATGTTTAAATGGGTTGACCCGGCCTATTAGATGGGTACGGGTGGGCCCATTTAACATTTCTTCAGTTTCGGCTTTGACTTTGGACCCTTGACTTTACGGGGTTGACTTTGTACGTAGACTTGGTTGACTTTTCTTATTTCAACTCCTTCATTTCGTGCTTGGTTTTGTCCGTTTTTTTTGCTTGATTTTTCTTCCTTTTCTCGGATATCCGTTTCCTGCACAATATAAATGAAAACATACAAATACAATGTATTTTTAGTACGTTTTTGGTCATTTTAAGTTTGTTTAAATAGAAAACACGGTATGTATAAAATTAAGCACATACCAGTGATGACAATTCTCAAAGAGAAGTTAATGCTCACAACCTCAAGATTCTTCCTTATAAGCAATCTCAGATGTTGTGATATGTGCAAAATACACATATCCGTTATTGCTTAAAAAGACCCAATTAAACCCAAATAAGACCAAAAATAGGCAAAAATATGCTTGTATTATGTTGTTTTGTGAGTGCATGTACGGATTATAATAAAAAAATCATAAGAAAACATGTTAAAAACGGCAACATGACACGAAGAACGAAAGAGTTGAACATAAAGCCGAAGACAAAGTCAACCATGGGTCCACTTCAGTAAAAGAAAAGACATTCATGGTCAACAAGTCAACCCCCAAAAAGACTAAACCCAAAAATAGATCCACTTAGTCCCAAGTATACTAAGTTTACACAATTGGGACCAATAGGCTCTTAGAATGGCCATTTCCCTAAAAAACCCCTACCCGGATAACAAAAAGCCCATTAACAAAAGCCACAAATACAAAACCCATTAACCTTCAATAAACAACATGGACCAATCTGAGCTTATTTTAAAAAGTCAAAATATTAATTGGTCTTTTGATAATCAAAGAGAGGGACTAAAAATGCCATAAGCCAAAAGTTTAAATATTATTTACCTCCTTTTTCATTAAAACAAGCGGGAAAGTATGGCACTATTCACCCATGAGCTGTCCCCATCTTTCACCCAGGGTAAATCAAGGGGCAAGTCTCAATCAAAAAAGGGCAATTCAAGAGCTCGTTAACAAGATGGCAGGGATAGATCAGTCAAATCAAAGGATTTCATTAGCTCACTCTCAAGCTTAAGCCACGTGTGACGAGGAGAAAGGCACAAAGAGGCGTGGGTTTGCACTAAAACCACTAAGAAAACAAACACAATTGAGTCTCAAACGGATTGCCACACTGGCAATCCGTATGAGCTCATTAGTGATCTAACGGTGGACAAGAAGGAATCAATGATTGAAGAATGATCAAGGGATGATGTTGATAGGCGCGTCTAACAGATTAGAGGCCTAGAAGGATCTATGAGTGCCTATAAAAGGCCTCATTATCACACATTCAGACGTAGTATTTTAGTAGCTTATTGTAGTTTTTATTGCTTATTGTATAATTACTCTATTTTTCAAAAGCTTTTTCTAGTGTAATTTCTCTTTTCATAATGCATAGAGTAGAATATAAGTTTTGATGCTAAACATAGAATAGTTGGATTTCTTTAAGGCTCATAATTGTTAATTGTGGCTTTTGCTCCCATCAGCTTAATAAATCTGTCTCAATAAGCTCTTTTAAGCTCAAATTTAGCTCTCATGAGTCTATAAGCTCATGATAGAGTTTAACCTACCTTAATCATACTTTTACTCTTAAAACCAGCTTGATTACCTTATCTTATGGATTTTGGACTTGTGGAAGGGGATTCAATCATGGAAGGAATCCCAAGGACTTTTACTAGCTTATCCATATGGATAAGCTAGAGCTTGTAGCTGTTTGATTGTATTTAAGCTTCTGTTTAGCTGAAGCTGAGGGTTAGTTTTCATTTAATTTCCTTTTGTCCTTTAATTCCTAGTCTCAATATTGCTTAAGTTGTTTACTACTTGTCTAAATCTGCTTATTTAGTGCTTAATTGTGCTTATTTTAGTCTCTTTGTGCTTATTAGTTTAAGTAATTAATCTGTTTTAGTTTTAAGCATTTTAGAACTTTATATTTCAATGTCTGTCTAAAAAATCCATAAAAACCAAAAATATTAGTTAGCATAATCTTAGATCTTTCATTCTAGCTTAATTCAGTTATTAGATTATGTTGTTTAAACTTGTTATAAGTCCATTATCATCTGGTATTTAGGATTTGTTAAATACTTCCCAAAATCTTAAGCTAATCAATTCTGTCATATCAGTTAAGGGGTGTTTGGTTTAAGCCTTTTTGACCATCAAAAGTCAAAATGACTTGTGCAATTTGTGTGGATTAGTTTTGTTATCAGTTTAGATTAGTAGTAATTTAGTTTTTTGGAAGTTAGTTTTGATTTTATAAAAAGTTATGGTTTAAGTTGGGTATGCCAGCACCAGGGTATTTCTACCTTTTCTTTTTGCTTGATAAAATTTGAACCAAGCCATCTAAGGCTTGGTTCTTGCTTGTTTTGTGCTTATACACACTCAACAAGAGTGTTTAGTGCTGGTATAACCTCACTAGGCTGCCCTGCAAATTTGGTTGAGCTTTTGCCAATTGCACTAGCAGTATTAACAAGTAGTTAGTACTACTGAACCTTTACACTAGCGGTAGTAACCTCAGTTACTACTGCTGTTCTTTTGGCTTAATTTAGATTAGTAATTTTAGGATTTAGCTTATTAAATTTAGTAGGACTTGAGTTTTAATATAGCTTAATTTAGATTGAGTCTTAGGTTTCATTTTCTAGCTTAATCTCTCAGTTAAATTTGCTTACAAAATGTCATCAAAAATCTCAAAAATTCCAAAAACAGTAGTAACTTAGATTAGTCTTTAATTTTAGAAACTTAGCTTATAGTAGGTTTTTATAGCTTAAATAGATAGTTTATTAGTAGTTGCATAAGTCCTCAGAAGCTCTTAGTCCAATATTGCTTATTGAGCTTTTGAGCTTAATTGGTTTTTATGCTTATTTCCTTGTTTTCTGGTTTCAACCTTGCTTCATTTCAGCTATAATCTAGTACTCAAATTTCTAGTTTCTTTTCTCATCTAGTTTAAGCAACTCATAAGCTGTCTAGAACATCTTTCCTTTTTCATTTTGATCTTATTTTGAGCTTTTAGCAGCTTATTTAGTAAAACCAAGGGTAAACCCTTACTTTCTGAAGTCAGCTTATTGATAAGCTCTTATAGAGCTTATTAGTGGATTTCAGTCCTAAGTGTTTTTGTTAAAATTGTTCACCTCAGCTTATTTTATAACTTTGCTTCTTTAAGTTCTTGCTGAAAAGCACTTTTTAGTTTCATCTTATTTTTAAGCCTAAAATGGACTTCTTTTGAAATCGGGCTAGACTCTCAGGATAGGTAGTGTAACTTTTCAATTTCAGTCGTTTTTCTGTTAGTCCTTTCGTTAGTTAGTTAGTTTCCCAGTTAGTCCTTTAGGTCTTTGCACCATTAGTCCTTAGTTAAGTATTTTAATCAAGTTTATTAGTTTTAATTAGTAATTAGGTTTAGATTTTAATTAGTTTAATTAAGGTTTAAATAAAAAGTAAAAA
Organism: Tanacetum coccineum; assembly: GCA_026074375.1. Classification (NCBI taxonomy): domain Eukaryota; kingdom Viridiplantae; phylum Streptophyta; class Magnoliopsida; order Asterales; family Asteraceae; genus Tanacetum; species Tanacetum coccineum. The sequence continues at coordinate 12,338 of BQNB010167443.1, forward strand.
TTAGGGCTTTTATTTTTATTAAATTTCTGCATATTTTCTTTATTTAGTATAATTTTTATAAAAATTTTAGGATTTTATTTTTAATAGTTTTATTACTTTTAAAAGTTTTTAATTAGTTTAAATCTTAGAAAAATCATATCTTTAAATTTAAAAACCCAAAAATAGTGATTCTTCTTTCTAAAATTTTCTTTTTCTTTGTTTTATCTAGGAAAAATATAATTTCAATTAGAATTAAATAGTTTTTAATTAATAAAAAATTCAAAAATAATCAAAAAAAAATATTTTTCTTTTTCTTAAAATTTTCTTTTATCCTAATTTAGGTTTAGAAACTTAGTTTGCAATTTTAGGGTTTAATTTTAGTCTATTTGCTTAATTGACGCGTTTTATTTGTTTTCCGTATTTGTTTAATTGTTTAATTTGCCTTTAATTTTCAATTTTAATTGTTGTTTTTTTATTTAGTAGTCATAGATCATCAAATCATCTATTTTCTTATTCAAATCATAATCCAAGCTTAAACGAAGTTTCAATTTCACTAGTCGTTGGGGAAACGACCCGGGTGATCATATTTATCCGGTTAAATATACGTATTATATAATATATTATATATATTTTTGAGAGTGAATTTTCCTTAGGGAATTTTCTTAATTGCTCTTAAGGTTATATTAGTATATATATTTTATAGTGTATTAAAACTACCACAACCAGTTTTTGGCGCCGTTGCCGGGGACTAGTGCTTAAGATTCCTTCGTTTTTAGTTTATTTGGTTTGAAGATCCTTTCGCCCTCGAAAGTTTCATTCTTGTTTTATAATTCAAAAATCCAAAAAATCATAAAATATAAAAAAGTAAAAAAAATATTTTCCTTTTCTTTTTAGTATAAGTAAAAGATAAAAAAATATATATAAAAAAAATCTTCCTTTTTAATTAAGAAATAAAAATCACCAATTGGTAAAAATACCAAAATATAACATTCTCAACGGAGGTGTTATCATTTCAATTTCCGGTGAACTTGTTGGTTCCCAAATCGAACTAAAGATTTAACACTTGCCATTTGTGTCTCTACGAAGTACGGCTCACCTTGAAAAGCAATTTTTGAGAGCTACCGTGAAGTAGTTGATTATTTGGTTTAAGTCTCTTCCGTGTAACCGTTAAAATTCATTGTTAATTAAAAAAAATAGTGTAAAGTTTTGCTTTTTGATTTTTAGTTTTTCTTTTTTATGCGCACTCGTTCGCAATCTCGAAGACGTCGACAACAACAAACTCTTCCGGTTGTTGAAAATTTTGAACCAATTGTTGAACAAAACGTTTAATGCTAACAATTTCGAGCTTAAACAACCTTTAATCAATCTTGTGCAAAGTAATAAGTTTACGGGTAGACAAGACCCTCACAATCACCTTCGATTTTTCAACAAAGTCACTTCAACGTTTAGACATCCCGAAGTTCCGAACACTTCGATAAAGCTTTTGCTTTTCCCTTTTTCTCTAGACGGTGAAGCCCGAGATTGGCTAGACAAAGAACCTCCAAGATCAATTCTCACATGGGACGACCTTGTTTCAAAATTTATAAACCAATTCTTTCCACCATCAAAAACGACTTATCTCCGAAACAAAATCACCAATTTTTTCCAAGAACCAAACGAAACCTTCAATGAAGCATGGGAAC
>BQNB010167444.1:3104-13998 GCA_026074375.1 Tanacetum coccineum
GAATTACCAATCCCGAGCTGATCAAACGACTACATGACAAAATTTCTAAGTTAGTAGATGAAATGATAAGGGTAACCATGACATTCCTCAGAGGAGAGGTTGTGGCCTCTAGTCGTGAACGGAAGAAGTCATTTCCGTCATGGAAACAAGAAGAAGCCGGACAAAAGCAAAACTTTAAGAAGGGAAGCTTCCGGAACCAACAAAGGACGAAGCGGAAGCAAGACAGATAAATTCTGGCTTTAGATAAAGGGAAGTTTAAACCTTCTCCGTCAATGACAACCCCGGTACAAAAAAGAAACACTAGCAAATTCTGCGAGTTTCATGGGGAAGTAGGATATACCGCCGATGAGTGTATGCACCTAAAAAGGCAAATAGAAGAAATGCTAAAGGTCGGAAAGCTGACACATTTAATAAAGGAATTGAAGCAAAATAATGGAAAAGATCAGACAAAGACAGCGAAAAAGGGGGAAACCTCAGGAAAGGATAAGTCGCTGGCAATATTAATGGTACAACCATGACAGAGGATAGCAAGACAAAGAATTACTCAAGCTTTCTCTCCGGAGTTAGTAATTTCTTATCCACCTCTAGGGGAAGAGGATGGGACGGAAGGTCCTATGATTATTGAGGCTGAAATAGGAGGACATTGCGTGCACCGCATGTATGTGGACGGAGGCTCTTCCTCAGAAATCTTGTATGAACACTGCTTCAATAGATTCCGTCCGGAAGTCAGAAACCAGATGATCCCTGCAACCACGCCACTGGTTGGGTTCAGTGGAGAGATAATATGGCCGTTAGGGCAAATATCGTTGCTGGTAAAGATAGGTGATGAGAAACATTCAACTTCCGCATGGATGAAATTCATGGTGGTAAGGTCACTCTCTCCCTACAATGGAATTATAAGGAGGCCAGGGGTAAGGAAAATCCGGGCAGTTCCATCCACAGCTCACGAAATGTTAAAGTTCCCAGTGACGGGAGGAACGGTCACATTACGGAGCAGCAGGATTATTCTGCTTGAATGTACAATGGTTTCAGGACCTGGGGTACCGCATCTCGTGATCGACCAAGTCAGAGAAGAAAAGATTCAAGTGGCAATTCACCCAGAATACCCGGATCAAACTATAGCGATAGGTTCCACGTTGACGGAAGAAGGGCGGAAGGAGCTATGTGGTCTACTAAGGCGCAACCTTGATATATTTGCCTAGAGGCCAGCAGATATGACTGGAGTTCCGCGGCGCATAGCTGAGCACAGGTTGAATATCCGTGAAGGATGTCTACCCGTTAGAAAAAATAAAATGGGGCAAGCACCTGAGAGAAATAAAGCAATTTGCGAATAAGTAGAAAAGCTAGTGGACGCCGACATCATGAAAGAGGTCCATTATCATAGCTGGCTGTCAAACCCAGTAATGGTGAAAAAACATGACGGCAGTTGGAGAATGTGCGTGGATTTCAAAGACTTAAACAAAGCATGCCCCAAAGATGGCAATCCGCTACCAGAAATAGATTGGAAGGTAGAATCCGTCTATGGGTACCCTTTCAAATGCTTTCTGGATGCATACAAAGGATACCATCAAATAAAAATGGCAGAAGAAGATGAGGAAAAGACAGCGTTCATCACAAGCCAAGGAATATTCTGTTACTCAAAAATGTCGTTCGAACTAAAAAATGCTGGAGCAACCTACCAACGCCTGGTGGATAAGGCTTTCCAAAAACAGATTGGTTGAAACTTAGAAGTATGGATGACCTAGTCATTAAGAGCCGAACGGAAAAAGAAATGATCAGATACATAAAAGAAATGTTCAAAACTCTTAGCGAGATAAATATAAAGTTAAACCCTAAAAATTGTACCTTTGTGATGAGGGAAGGCACCTTCCTGGGGTACAAAGTGGACGCGGATAGACTAAGAGTATGTCCGGACAAAGTAGAAGCAGTCACCAATCTACCGTCTCCAAAATGTTTAAAGGACATGCAAAAATTAAATGGGAAGCTGGTAAGCTTAAACAGATTTTTGTCTAAATCAGCAGAAAAATCTTTGCCATTCTTCAAAACTTTAAAGAAGTGCACGAAGAAAAGTGATTTCCAGTGGACCGCAGAAGTAGAAATGGCATTTAAGCAAATGAAGCGATTGATAGCTGAATTGCCCATGTTGACTGCACCAAAAGAAAAGGAGGAGTTGATTATGTATCTGGTAGCTGCAAAAGAATCCATTAGCGCGGTCCTGATGACAGAAAATGATGGGAAGCAAATGCCCATCTACTTCGTTAGCCGTGCGTTGCAAGGCCTGGAGGTCAACTACACTCCAATGGAAAAATTAATACTTGCTCTGGTAAGTGCTAGCAAACGACTAAAAAGATATTTACAGGCACACACAAGTCCGTAATCATAGACCAACCAAAAAGCAAATACTGTCCAATCCGAGTGACCGGAAGGTTGCTCAAAGAAATTTAACACTAACTACAAAAAAAGCTAAACACCGCCCCTAAAAAGATCGGTTATATTTAAAACCCAACTCTATGACAAAAAAAGTGGGAAGGAATAAATGGAATTAGGTTTCTTGAAAAAACCATTTTTCATAAGAGAAATGTATAAAAATTAGTTTTTTTGAGGGGGTGCAAACCACTCTTTTTACACAATTAAAGACACTGGTGTGTATGTAACAACATGTCTCTATGTGTTGATGTTATGGACACCATCTTTTATAAAACAACTAGTTTTTTTACACAATTAAAGACCAGGCTCTATTACTTCTTTATTTCTTTTTATCACATATTGTTTGTAAAGCTGTCATTTAGGCGGTTCTTCAAAATAAATTGAAAAACCTTAAATCTTTTGGGCGCTTTGTTTCCCTCCCCAATTTTCCCCAATTTTCAGTACTTTGAAAGAACCTAAACTTTTCCCCCTTTCACTCATAAACCCTAATCTAACCTCTAACCTTCACCGCCGCTTATTGCCCCCCACTTAACCACCATCCCACACAACCATCTCCATTCTCGCACACTATTAACGTCACAGACCACCTTTGTCACGTAACCAACCCAGGGAGACTAATCTAATTCGGAGGTACCAAAATGTTACAATTGATGTTTTTGTTCAATTAACCTTTTTAATATATCCCATTTATTTGTTCAGTTTGATTCAGGAATAAGTTGTGTTGTTTATTATTTTTTTTACTCTTAGGTAATTAAGTATTGATTTTGGAATGAAAATGTTGAACTTTTTGCCTCACATATTCGGTGTCTGAACCTGCTTTTTCCTGTCATAAATAGGGTGTTTGGCTGTGGTCTTTGTTGTCGTAAATGGGGTGTTTGGAGCCTAGTATAAACATTAAGTCAAGTAAGATTTGCAATACAACTATTAATTATCAGCACTTGTAATAAATGGAACTTATATCAAAGGAATTATTTGAAGATTTCAATCTTATACCAGGTGCATATTAATATTAATTTGTTTTCCTTTTTATCTTTCTTTTCCCATTTTCTTTTACTAATACCATTTTTTTTTCTTACTGACAGTCAACAATCACTATTGGATCATATTACTCTTCAATTAGCACCACGAGCAGCTGATGAGATTTGGCATGGTGCGGGTCAGGTGAGTATACTTCAATATTTCGACTTCTGGTGGATTGAATTGACTAAAAAGTGCTATTAATAGCATAAGCATATAACTTTTTGAAAATTTAAACTCTGCAGTTGAGTACAATATGGGATGAAATTATATAATATATAACTAGTGATTGTTTTTGACTTGTTGTTATGCAGGGAATATGTTAGAGTTTGATTAGTTTTAAGAAATAGTTTCTGGAAAGATAGATTTTAGGTGATATTATAAATAGGAGTGAAGAAGGTGTTTTTGTAAAAAAAGTTTTATATCATGGTTGCTACGGCTGCTACTGCGTCTTTATTTCCGGTTTCGTCCCCACAACCGAACTCTGGGGGTAAGACGGGTGGTGGTATTAAAGGTGTACCTAGTAGTGTTGATGTACGTGGGATTAAGACGAAATCTGTTAATGGAGGTATGCAAGTTAAGGCAAATGCACAGGCGCCTGCAGAGGTTAATGGAACGAGAGTACGTTCGGTGAATGGGGTTAAGACTGAGGATAGTTTTGCATCACATGCCCCAAGGACTTTTATTAATCAGTTGCCGGATTGGAGTATGCTTCTTGCTGCTATTACGACTATCTTTTTGGCTGCTGAGAAGCAGTGGATGATGTTGGAGTGGAAGACTAAACGGCCTGATATGCTTGCTGATTTGGACCCGTTCGGGTTAGGAAGAATTGTTCAGGATGGTCTTGTTTTCCGTCAGAATTTTTCTATTAGGTTGTATGAAATAGGGGCTGATCGGACTGCGTCTATAGAGACGTTAATGAATCATCTGCAGGTACGGTTACTTTTTCTAACAAATTCCAAGTGTTTTTGTTTTATATCATAAGCTTAATTGCAAAAGTTACTTTTTTTATCAGGAAACTGCTTAAAAAGTTACTTTTTTAAGAAGAATATATTATGGGTGGTTACAAAGATGCAGGTGATGATAGATCGTTATCCAACTTGTTAAGTCACATGTCTCTATTATCTTTTTGTTCATGATAATTGATACAATCAGATTAGGTTTCTATGTTGAGAGGTCTGATAGTTTTTACTAAAAAGTTTCGGTTATTGAGCATTAATTTGGCAATTGTTGAAATAAATTCCAGGGGTGATGTTGTTCAAGTAGATACTTGGGTAGCTTCATCTGGGAAACATGGAATGCATCGTGATTGGCTACTTCGTGATAGCACAGCAGGCGAGATTCTAACAAGAGCTTCAAGGTTTGTTAAATTTTCTATCATGATATGCTGATTATAACAATAATATTCCTAGCATTTTTTATGTAATTGCAAACCGTACTGATACTGCTCACTTTCTATGCATAATTTTTTGTTAGTATCATCCATTCAAGGGAGTGTTTGGATGTGTGTTTTACAAGTATATTGGATACCAAAAACCAGATGATCGGTTGTAATAAAACATGTTCTAAAAGATAAGGCTTAGGTGTTTGATGTTGTAATATCAGATGTTTGAGTGTTTGGCAAAGATTTGGTTTCTTGTGATACTAATAGATAAAATGACAGCAATAGACTTCTGTTTTATAGTTGAAAAAGGAAATACTTTTTGTGAAGTGCGAATAAGAGTCTGTAGATAGGTAAGTTTGTTTTACCTTTAGATAACTAGTTTTCTTGCAGTCAGTATGAAACTTAAATTTGGTATGAAATTGTCTTCTTGAACCTTGATCAGATATGATAAGCATATTATGTTTATTCTGATACTACGATGCTGATCTTATATGGTTAAAACTCCGAATAGTTAGATACGCGGTTCTTTTAGAGAAACTTAGATAATCAGTTCACAAACACGCATCAAGACCCCCATAAATGCTTTGAATCTGCGTATAATGTTGAGGGAAATAATTCTTTAAAACATGGATATGTGATTTCCTTGGGATGACAGTTGGCATGTTGTATGTTGCAGTAATTGGGTTATGATGAATAAAGAGACAAGGAGGTGATCAAAGATTCCAGACGAAGTCCAGGATGAAATAGAACATTACTTTGCTCGAGTATTTAACATGGAAGGCAGCAATCCTACTTGATATCGAAGCGTGGAAGATCAGAGATGGATGTAGCAGAATCACCACAGTGGATGTAGCAGAATCACTTGCACCTTATAATATCTACATCGCGTTTAATCATTGTCTTGTGGGTCTGTATACCAGAAGCTTGGATCAAGTTCAACTTAACTCACAAGACTGGTAGGTGTGTTGTTGCTTCTTTGAAAGGGAGTGTAATATGTTTTTGACATTTCGACATGATTTTTAATCCATTTGTAAGACTAGTAAATGCTTACATTCTTTTCTACTCGTCCCTCCAGTAGTTGATATAATGTTTATTGGCTGGAACTAAAGCTAGAATGTTTTTTTTTAAATAGAGCCATGTTCTAAGTAGAAAACCGAGCTCTATTACGAGGAATAGAGCCCGTTCTTTAAACCGGGCTCTGTGTGCTTCTCTAATAGAGTCCCTCCCCTTTTGAGCCTCTCTGTAAAACCGGGATCTATGTACATTTTCAACAGGGCTTTATGGCCTTTTTTGTAGTAGTGCTTTATGTTAAGCTGAAATGAAAGAAAGTGTTTGAAGGATGTGCAAAAACTAAGTGTGAAGCTGGCAAGCATAAATAGATTTCTGTCTAAATCAGCAGAAAAATCTTTGCCATTCTTTAAAACTTTAAAGAAGTGCACGAAGAAAAGTGATTTACACTGGACCGCAGAAGCAGAAATGGCATTTAAGCAAATGAAGAAATTGATAGCCGAATTACCCATGTTGACTGCACCAAGGGGAAAGAAGGAGTTGATTATGTATCTAGCGGCTGCAAAAGAAGCCATTAGTGCGGTCCTGATGACGGAAAGAGGCGGGAAGCAAATGCCTAACTACTTCGTTAGCCGTGCACTACAAGGCCTGGAGGTCAACTACACTCCAATGGTAAAATTAATACTTGCTCTGGTAAGTACTAGCAAATGATTAAAAAGATATTTCTAGGCACACACAATAGTCGTAATCACAGACCAACCAATAAAGCAAATATTGTCCAATCCAAAGGTGACCGGAAGGTTGCTCAAATGGAGATTTGAACTAGAAGAGCATGACATTCACTACAGACCAAGAACGTCAGTAAATGGACAAATTCTAGCGGACTTCATCGTAGAACGTCCGAAGGACGACACATTAGATACGCCAATGGAGGACCTGGAAGAACTTCCGTACCCATGGATATTATTTACGGATGGATCATCATGCATCGATGGTTCCAGAGCCGGCTTAATAATTACGAATCCGGAAGGAATGGAATTCACCTATGCTCTAAGGTTCTAAGGTTCAGGTTCAATGCTACCAACAACGAGGCAGAATACGAAGCCCTAATAGCTGGTCTCCGGATATCCAGGCAAATGGGAATACAAAATCTCCAAGCAAATGTAGATTCCAAACTCGTAGCCAATCAAGTAAATGGAGTTTACGTAGCAAAAGAGTCAAGCATGATCAAATATTTAGAGAAGGTAAAAAATCTCGCTTACACTTTTAGAGAATTCTCCATAAAACAAGTGCCTAGAGGGGAGAACAAAAAAGCGGATGCGCTGATAGCATCTACCAGTTTCGCCCACCTAAGCAAGCAAGTACTTGTGGAAGAACTCAAGGAAAAATCAATAGACGAAAAGGAAGTACTAACGGTAGTAGAAGAAGAGGGGCACACTTGGATGACTCCAATCTACGAATACCTAACGGGAGGAATCCTTCCAGAAGAAAAGAGGAAGGCAAAGGTTGTACGCCGCAAGGCAGGAAGGTATGCCGTGACAAACGGAACGATGTACAAAAAATCCTTCCTCGGGCCATGGTTGCGATGCGTGGGACCACTACAGGCAAACTACGTTCTAAGAGAAATCCATGAAGGGTCATGCAGTATGCATTCCGGACCAAGATCCGTGGTGGCAAAAGCTTTAAGATCAGGGTACTACTGGCCAACTATGCACACGGATGCTAGAAATTTAATAAGAGAATGTAACGGTTGCCAGGTCCACCGTCCCGTGCCAATGAACCCACAAGAGAAGCTAACACCTATCACATCTCCGTGGCCATTTTACAAATGGGGGATTGACATAGCCGGGCCTTTTCCGGAAGGACCCGGCAAAGTCAAGTTCCTGATAGTAGCAATAGATTACTTTACCAAATGGATAGAAGCAAAACCTGTGGCAACCATAACAGGAGCCCAGGTCAAGAAGTTCGTATGGGACAACATAGTATGCAGATTTGGTCTCCTAGGAGAAATAGTATCTGATAATGGAAAACAATTTAGGGATAACCCATTTAAAGACTGGTGTGAAAAGCTAAGTATCCGCCAATGCTTTGCCTCTGTTAAACATCCGCAAGCCAACGGCTTAGTAGAAAGGGCAAACAGAAGTTTAGGTGAAGGAATTAAGGCACGGTTGGAAGAAAGGAGCAAAAATTGGTTGGAAGAGGTGTTACATGTCTTATGGGCGCATCGTACTATGATCAAATCAAGTAATGGAGAAACACCGTTCTCATTGACATACGGAGCGGAAGCAGTAATTCTAGTAGAGATTGGCATGCCAACTTTAAGGACTGCGGAAGTCGATATAATAAAAAACAATGAAGCTCTGGAAATCAATTTAGACCTTTTGGAGGAAAAAAGAGAGCAGGCAGCAATTCAAGAAGCAAGAAGCAAGGCCAAGATGGAGAGATACTATAACGCCAGGGTTCGAAGCACAAGCTTCTGTCCGGGAGACCTCGTCTACCGAAACAACGAAGCAAGCCACGCGGAAGACGGAGGCAAGCTTGGACCTAAGTGGGAGGGACCATATGAAGTCACGGAAGCATTGGGCAAAGGGGCATATAAGCTTAGAGACTGCAACGGAAATGCCCTTCAACGAACATGGAATGTCTGCAACCTCATGAAATGTAAGCACCTGCTGCACATAAGGCAAGGAAAAAACAGAGGGCACTGCCTGAACCTTCTTTATTGTAATATATTTAAGTTTTAATGAATGAAAAAGTGAAGCCTAGCTACCTTCACAAAATTTTGCTTTAAATTTCTTGTCTATATTTTCTTTATTACAAAAATTGTTGGAGTAATTACATGAACTGGTAAGACGCGCACACTAAGGGGCACGACCCCGCAAACATTATCCCGAATAATAAAGGAATGAGTAACCTAACAACCAACTCAGGTACATAAGAGGTATTGCAAGCCCCGTACTGGAAAAATGACCCGCAAACATTTCACTAAGACTATCATCACAAGCATGCGACAGTGATATATTTAAAGATAACAGCAAAAGCAAGAAAAATATGTAAAATTGTTAAGTGTTATATTACGGACGTCATAGTTCAAATAAAGCCAAAACAAAGATATCTAAAAAAAGCACCACTACAAAAAGGCCACATGCGGCCGCGGTACAAAAAACAGGAATTACAAAAGTAGCATGTCAAGATCAAGTTTAGCTGGGAGGGTCGCGCTCTGGAGTAGTATCTAACTCCTCTTTTTCAAACTCAACTGACTAGGGGAAAGAAGCAACCTCACCGCTCCCTTGAGTACCCTCCGGACCACCAGCGCCCGTAAACTCGTAATCCTCTATGGTAATAGGAGGGACAATGCTTGCTGAGGCAAAAGTCGTGGACAGGGCCGTAGTGGTATGGGCAGCAGCAGGGACAACACTGGAAGTACCCTCCGTACCTACCAAAGCCGCGAAAGAAAAAGGCTCAGCTAACGGAACAAAAACATCACGGAGAGCTGACCTTTGGTTAGCAATGTTTTTCCTAATCTTTCGGACTTCGATATCAGAAACATCTAAAGCAAGCGACAAGGCAGTGGCGCCAATAACAGTTTGGTCTGGCGAGTGATGTATGGGAACCATCAGCTGGTCAAATGTAGGTTGCAACTCGTGCAACCCTAATCTTTCAGCAAGAGGCTCCTCCAGGCGAAGGAGGTCCATTAGGGTCTCGACACTAGCATCTTTATTGGATTTCAGTTCTGCAAGCAAGGAAAAGTTTACACTTTGAAGTGCTTGTAAAGCAGAAACGTAGTCAGCTTCCGCAGAAGGATTATAAGCCGCAACATCCGTCAAAGACCTGCCTTCCTTGCCATGGGTGATCCCAGTGGATAGCCCATCCTGCATACCCTTCTCAATGGCCTTACTAATAGCCGCTCCGAGCATGGAAAGGTATTCTGGAGAATTCAGGCACTTAACAACCGCAAGCTCCATGCCTTGGGTAAGAAGACATCTGCGGCAGGAGATGGTAGTCAGCAGGTGAGGATATAATTTTTCTTCCAGATGAAGGGCCATATCCACAAAACCAGTATGCAGCTGGTCAAACTTATCATTGAAAACCTTCATCCGGTCATCTTGAATCCTTTCAAGCTGCCCCATATAATTTTCATATACTGTGACCTTCTCCTGAAGTCCAGAAGAGGAAATCTCTAACGCACGCACCTGCCAAAGCAAAAGTGTAAGAAAAAAGTACATATGTAATACAAAAGACCAAGGTTGCAAAAATCGCTAGGCGTTAGCTAGGCGGTCGGGTACCGCCTAGCGATTAATCGGTTAGGCGGGGATTAATCGAGGATTAATCGGATTGGACTTTTTATATATACAATTATAAAATTTTGAAAATATATGCCTGATTTTCCCCATTTAGCCGATTTTGTCCGATTTGTCCGATTAATCCCCGATGTGGCCGATTTTTATCCGATTAATCGGTATGTTGACCGATTTTTGACCAAAACGATTAATAAGGCCGATTAGTAAAAATCGAGCCGGTTAATCCCCGCCTAGCGCCTAGGCGCCGATTAATCGGCCGCCTAGACCGATTTTTGCAACACTGCAAAAGACACATAAGTTCTAGAATGTATACATGATCCGCAAGCCTATCATTTTGAGACTTAAGGGAGGTCACAGTAGCATCAACATCCTTAAGCTCACGATCTTTAACAGATACAAGAGATTGGAGCTATGCAACCTTCCCATTAAGAGATTCTTTCTCATCCTCAAGAGCCACGTTTCTCTGCTTCAAAGTATTTAGCTCGTCAACATGTACTTGTTCTGCGGCTTCAAAGGCAGACACTTGGGTACAAAGGCGAGCAACCTCCGCCGTCTCGGCTTCCTTCAGCAGAATTTGAGTTATTAATTTTTCAATCTCTTCATCCTGGGACTTCAACAAACCAGCTTGCTTCTCAAACTCAGGCGCTAACCTCCTTCTCTCACTCAAGCAATACTTAGTCCGCATCCTCACTTTCGCACTCAAACAAGCTTGGCGGGCAGTCCCAACACTGAACTCTATAAACAACTCATCATAATC
>BQNB010167445.1:0-13998 GCA_026074375.1 Tanacetum coccineum
TGGCTTACTAATATTTCAGATAGTAACCCACTTTTCACCCTGAGGAAAACATGTCGTCTAAAAGACAGTTGTTCCTAACAACGGGAATTTATTCTCGGGCATGGTCTAATTTATGACCATGCAAAAGCTTGTGATTACTTTGCATCACAACCCGTGCTTCCTATATCCATAAGTGTACGTTTCAGTGCATCTATGTGCATAAATAAGAGAAATCTTATTTATCGTGGTGTTTGTTGTTTTGTCACATACGAAATCATTCCATCATCTGAAAATAATTTTCAACATACATTTGACTTCTCAAACAATGTCTACAGCTCTTTAAATAGAACACGGGTCATTGTTTGAGGGGGAGAGAATGTCAAATTTCTTTGTCATGATCAAATGAGTTGTAAAAAGGGAAAAATATTTTCAAAAAGACAACGTAATATCTCATGATAGACAGTTAATTAAGTTTAACTAAATTGTGCTTAATGTGTTACTTGATGTATACCTTAGGGTGTAGTTTTGCTAAATTATGTCTATAGGTATGAGAGTTTAAAACATTAGGGACCAAGTGTGCTATTTGTTTTTCTTGAATATACCTTATAAAACTTAAGTCGCAAAATTAATAAGTCTTGTAACATAGGGGGCCAAAAGTGTCAATCTCAAAAATAACATAACAACCCCCCACCCGTCCCCATCACTGTTCACACAATGTCTACACACTCAAACACTTGTTGGGTCGAACGCGTGTTTTGTTAAAAAGGATCAAACAAGTGTCTTTAAAAAGGACCGAACGAGTGTTTGTTAAAAAGAATCTAACGAGTGTCTTAGTGAGGATCGAACAAGTGATTTGGAAAGATGATCGAACGAGAGGACCCTAGTGACGATCGAACGAGTTCATACTTGTATTGATCAAACGTGTGTAGGATCGAACGAGTGCCTATCGAACGAGTCTATCGAACGAGTCCTTAAGTGTATGGATCGAACGAGTGTCTTAATTGTATGAATCGAACGAGTGTCTTTGTAAGGATCGAATGAGTGAATATTGGACTGGATCGAACGAGCAACTGTCAGACTGGATCGAACGAGTGATGTTTTAGTGTGGACCTAACGAGTGAATATTGTGAGGATCGAACGAGCACATGTTCTAAGGACCGAATGAGTGCTTGTGAACATGGACCAAACAAGTGTAATTTCAGTGCAACTCGATCTAGCTGTTTCTTTTTGAGGACCGAATACGAGTAAATCATAGTGAGGACCGAACGAGTGAGTCCTAGTGAGGACCGAACGAGTGAATCCAGTATGGACCGAACGAGTGAAAGACTAAGAGGACCGAACGAGTGAATGACTATGAGGACCGAACGAAGAATCTAATATGAGGTCTAACGAGTGAATGTCTATTGAGGACCGAACAAGTGGATCAAGTATGAATCGAACGAGTAAAATCGAGTGAGGACCGAACGAGTAAATCTAGAATGGGTCGAACGAGTGTCAGTGAATGGACCGAACGAGTTAACCTCTTTGTGGACCGAACGAGTTAACCAACTCATGGACTGAACGAGTGACACTTAGGATGGACCGATCGAGCAAATTTTATATATGAAACCGAACGCGTGTTGATAATATGGACTGAACGGTGATTTTTCGTGGAAACCGATCAAAGTGTTTCTTTAAGGACCGAACGAGTGAAGATGGAATTCAACAACCTTTAACCAACTTTTTGACATAACACACTTAAGATCAGATTTTTTCTAACTAAGATTAAATTAAACAAATCTCTTAGTTTAAAATAGACATTAAAAGCTTGACAAAACCGAGGTTAACTGCATTCAACTTAGTTGTTAGGATAGGTGCCTTTGTCTCATACGCTATTAGTCTATCTAAGATGATTGATCTTCAAAAGTGCTAAAAGTCATAAAGGTTCTCATGAATGAATGATTGTGTCTCCTTATAAATCACTCACTCTCCTTAAACAAGACCATGGAAATCTCAATAGCGGATCAGATCGCTCTGGATGATGCGTTAGTTTCTCCTGCCGACCGACTTAAGATTGGTAAATGTAATCTTCGTTTAAGTTAGGATGTCACATCAAAGGAAGCAACTCTTCAAGTAGTCTACGATGTGTTAAAACTCACTCCTTTCTACAAGGCATTTCAAGTTTCAGCTGATGTTCCAGAGATCTATATGCAAGAATTGTGCAACAAGCTTATGAACATAATCGAGTCTGTCCAATCAAGATGAATAACAAAAAGCACATTCTCAATCTTGATCAATTCAGAGACATTCTTCAAATTTGCCCTAAATAGTAATAAGAATTTGAAGAACCACCTCTTGAGAAGAGAATCTTCTTGCCTTTCTAGCTAGTCTAGTCCACTCTGGAGAAATAAGGAAATCACTGACGTTAATGAACAATAAACTATAAACTGCATCAACCCTGGAGATCAATTTGCACTATCATCAACAAAGTCTCATGGTAAACCATCCTAATGACAGTCTTCATCTGTTCACAGAGCTCAAATCTGTGGTTATGTAACAATAAGACGAATGTTGATTATGCATATCATTCTGTAGGAGGACTTCATTTAACAGATTGAGACAAAAATACGAAGAAGGGCAATGCGATGTAGCTTGAATACCTCTTTCCAATTCCACCAAGTAAGTCCGTCAACTTTGACCAGGATAAAGAATCCTTCAATTCCTCGAAGAGAACAAGGTAAATTGGCATAATGCCAGAGATGACCCAATGTTCACAACAATCAATGACATCTCAGGATTGAAGACACTCAGTAGTACAGGACTAATTTGCCCATACATTAACCAACGAGGACATCCCAACTCTGATCATACAAAGAAGAAAAAAAAGTATTTAAAAAAAAAAAAAAAAAAAATAATGCTATTGCTTCAGGAGACTATTCCCCAAAAGACAAAAGGAAGTAAGAAGAAAGCTGATACAGATACAATCACTAAACAGAAGCCTCCCACTTCCCCCAAAGAAAAGAAAGAAAAGAAGTCTGGAAAAGGAAAGCAGAAGACTATAGAGTTGGAGACTATCTTTGAGGCGGTTTTTGAAACAGAGGCTGAGCAACCTTAAGAAAATCACAAAAAGATAAGCCGTACAGAAACTCACAGCTCTCATGCCCGTAGTTCTGGGTGCAATGAAGTGAACTGGTGTTACACTAATGATAGGGGTTTCCCGATGCACCTGATATGACTCAGAGGATGATATCTCCTGGAAATCAAGTGACGATGATCAAGATGATGAGAAAGCTCAAGATGATGAAGATGAAGATAAATATGACGTTAATGAGACTACACAGGATGATGAAGATGATGATGTACATGGCGATGATGAGAACGCTCAAGATGATGATGATGAAGAACAGTCTGAATCTGAAGATGATGGTGATGATTTTATCCATCCAAAGCTCACAACTCATGATGATGAAATAATACATGAAGAGGAAACTGATGAAGATGATACTTTCGATCCTATAGTTCACACACCCTCTCATATTTCATCATCAGATGACGAAGACAGTGACAATGAAGTTGAAGGGACGAATGTTGAAGGAGCAAAGTCGGATGAAGATGCTACATATGAAGAGGATCAAGGAAATGAGGCGGTCAAAGATACCAATACCAATCTTGAAGGAAGAGATGATGTAATGACAGATGTTATATTGCCCCAGGTTCAAGCAACCCAGGAAATTGAAGACACTCATGTGACCCTAACTCCGGTAAATCCTGATGGTCAACAACAGAGTTCGTCTGTATCATCTGGCTTCGTCTCCAACATGCTGAATCCAAATCAAGATACCGGTGTTGATGCTATATTTGGACAACATTCTAAAGCCAAAACCTCTTTAATAATACTCATTGTCACTGCCATTGCAGAGCCATCCTTCTCTGCACCAACCAATCATCCTCCAACATCGAATCCTCTCATCATTCAAATTATAACACCTACCAATCCTAGACCCTACATCCGGCTACTACTACCACGCATCCTCACATCAAAATCTTTCCTAACTTGCTTTGTTGTTTGGCTTTATTACAGAAAAACTAAAAGCGTTAGAAGAACCAACTCTTCTCGGAACTGAAGACAAACAAATCAATAAGCTGAAAGCACTCTACCTCTAATTCCCTGGCATCGATTACCGTTTATCTAAGCAAATAAAATGCAGAAGGAAGGCAATAGATGTTGCAGCTCCCATTGAAGTATGACAGAATTCGAGAAGAGTCTAATATGAAAATCAAACAATTCCTTGATTCATCGATGAAAGAATGAAGAAAGAATCAATGAACAAGTCAAGAAAAATCTCTAAAATTATCTCCAAAAATTGAGAAGTTTAGGAATCGAACAACTCGAGTCTGGAGGTTCTGTAGGGGGGGAAAAAAAAAAGGAAAAAAAAAAACGACTCATCAAAGGAAGCCAACACGTCTCATGCTGTAGCTGCTAATCTTTCAGAACTAGACCCTGAAAAAGATCTTAATTGACAAGAAGTAAGCAAACAACTCTATCAACAGGTCAGACAATTAAAAGGCAGCTCTACAAGGCCATTAGTTTATGCTATGAAAGCCGAAAAATTCTGTGAGATACATATGCATACAGTCACAATAAAAAGACCTCGAGATGGAACAGATGATGATCAAGAACCCTCCGTTGGAACAGACCAGGGGTCCAAAAAAAAAGAAGGTCAGGAAAAAGAACCTGCTTCTATAACCAGTGCTCCCAAGAGAAACGACAACCACGACGAGCAGGAAAGACTACTACACAGGTTCTAAGACTCACAAGCATCCAGCTAGCCAATCTGCTCCGGTAGAGGAAACTATGCGGACAAAACTAACCGATGTCTTTGAAGCACCTGACACCAGGATTTGAAACATGTGTCCCAGATGAACAAGCAAGAAGAAGAGGTCCAACATCTTCCTCCTGACTGGTTTCAACAACCAACACGACTACCTTCTCCGATCATGCATGTAATAAGACAGTTCCTGCCATTCATGAATCTGTCCATCCTTGCATAAGCAATCTGGCCCGAAGACAAGACCCCGAGAGTCTTCGATGAACTAACCGAACACTACATTTGACTATCTTTACTTCCGCTTTTGGATGAACCGGCTAAATGTAAAAACACTAACACTTGAATTGTTAGCAAGGTCCAACATTTTGAGCTGATAAAGGAACCATGCAAAAGTTTGACTGAACTTGAATACTTTTGTGAAGATCTACAACCACAACCGAAAACTTGGACTGGATCAACCCCGAAGGCCCACAATATCCTCATGATCTGGGACAGCCACTAACCAGTTGGTTCTAAATTCATCAAGGTACGTCAGTTATACCATTTCATCACTCATCAATTAAACGACCTTGAGTACCTAACGTGGTGGTGAGTCAAGCCGCAGAAGTACTCTACTCATTACGTAGACCACGACTAGCAGAATAACGGGCATATTAAATGGATAGAAGACTTAGTGCCCAACTCAATGTGGAGTCAAATGATAGTCAAATACGACAAATTCGCTCTCTGGGGAATCTCACATTGGGGCAAAAAGCGAAGACAGTTCTATGCATTTGCGACCACAAGGGAATCAGCTCGTGACGTCTACCTCAAAAAAGAAGAATTATTACTGTCACATAGAAGGTGGGAAATAGTCGAATGGCATAACTAAAAAGCATCTTGAACTGGATCACTAAACGGAGGGATTACCGACAATTCTTTACAAGTTCAAAGGAAGGCCGACTACCAAAGACTTCGGAACCAAGACCATTGGAAGACATGCTGCTTCTTCCTCTAACAGGGAAAAGTGACAAATCTCAACATTGAAGAACGTATTGCATTTAATGTCCCTCTTCAAGAATGTTCACATAAGTGTGGTCCATTCCAAAGGCGTGTTGGAAGAATCTTCAATTGGGTGTTAAAGCTATCAAAATAAGCTCAAACCTCACAAAGCCTGACATTGTACAAGATCCCCAAATTGAGGAAGACGAGACGCTTAATACACCCGATAACCTCCCGATCCAGGAGATTCATCATAAACTAAGACAAGAAGAACAGATTGATGCGCATTTTGATCGAACTACACAAGTTCAGCGATGGTACTTCTCGATGATGTTTTCGGTGACTGACTCTAAATGATCGCCTCAAGGGAATTAGAATGGAGTATCGGCCTCAGACTTTTTTGAGAGCCCACATGACAAATGCAAATGCAAGAGCTTATAATGTCAGGCAATTGACAAAAGGCAAAAGACAAGGAGATAAATGCGGAGTTTTTGAGAGATTTGTTGGTTGGGAAGAACCATACGGGGGTGACTTTAATTGGCTACTTCAAAGTGACCATATGAATTATCCATATGTTGTTCTCACTTTAAAACAAAGGTCAATCCTCGTAAATAATTTTATCTTGTGAATATGTTAATTACTAGTGTAGATTTTTGGTGAAAAAATAAAAGATGATGTGCTCGAGTACAAATTTTTCAAGAATTTCTTAGTAAAAAACAAAAACATTCAAATAATTGTACTCCGGCAAACCATCTTATAATCCCTCACAAGTTAAGGGTTAGCAATACATTTCCAATCTGCGAGCATATATAATTTGTCCCCCGAACGGTTAACATTGAATATCTAAAATATCAAGGGATTAACATTATTGGATAAGGGGAAAAATGTGATTAACCAAGACTAATGTAATTTGACCAGACGTGATCAAATAAAATTGTACTCAAATGCACATCCACTGACCTAGCAAGTTATACGATTACGATGCACAAGTTAATGGGAGTTTTTAGTGATGATGAAAAACTACTCAAAGTGTAAAATCTTTTGATAATTTATATCAAACACATTTGCTTGAAATTTTCAAATTGTTATTGGAAGGATCCGAGAATGAAATGACTCAAAAGCCCCGACCATGCTCTTAAATTTTATGAAGTTATAAGGCGGACAGGCTTAGTATTCAGATCCCATGATCCAAGCCCAGAACTCGTAGGGACTACCCAGGGATATCCCCTAGTTAGTGTAGAATCCTTAGTATGATTAAAAGGAGAAAAATGTGAGCATAAGAAATAATTGCCGACTGAGATGGAGCTAACCACTGGAGCAAACCCAACAAAGGTGTTAGTTTTATGACAGTCTTGGTAAGCATTGACGGGAGTTGAAGAAAGAAAAATGAATGTAAGATAAAGGGTGAAAATAAAAAAGCCCTCCATACACTAGGCAAAAACCGGGTCAATACATATGCTGTCAGCAACAACTACAGGTGCTGACATTAGACAGGTCAAGGACCCAAGTGACGCTATGTCACAAACCCTCCCTAGCACTCACGGTCCTCAAAAGACTCCATGTTTCATTTCTCACAGAGATTACATGCATTACAATCGACTTTCCCCCTCATCCGAGTTAGTTGTAATATTGAAAAGGTGGCAGTCTACTTCCAGCCGTCCGATCACACAATTAAAAGTGCACTATTGAGTCCCTAAGGCCCAAAGAAATCATCCATTTAATCTCATATAGGACACTTGACATATCTAGCTTGATTATCTCATACAATGATATCAAGTAATATCATTAAAAGTCCCTAACGCAAGATTCTTGTGATTTTGCCAGAACAAATCACAAGTGAATACTTAGTATTACAATGAAGAAGGAAAATACCTGCTTGAGCCAACATCAAACAAGCTCATGGTAGGATAACTTGTGTGATTCTTTAGAATCACACTTGTGACCAACAGAAAGAAACGATGGTGCGATTCTATAAAGAATCAAAACTTGATCCATGAAATGGATCACCGTTTGTTAATGTGAATTTTTGAAATGATTAACAACTCTCAGTGTGTCACAAAACAATTCTATAAGTGATATAACCGATTGAATTCCAAATCAATTTTCTATATCAAATAGGTGAGATAATAGTAACTCACCGGTATCACTCTTATCGTGTTGTTTGCTTTGAGACGTTCCGATAATGAGAACATGCTGAGATTGATGAATCTAATACCTACGTGTTAGAAAGAAGATTCAATACTACAGCTGAAATCCTGTCAAGAAGTTCTTCTTAAATTGAATCTCTATCCTAACACAGGTCGATCCTCACGGATTTGAAGGTTACTCCAACCAAACCTGGGCGAATGACAAAGCCATATTCGTCCCCCCGCTTATTGCTAACTGTTTTCATGCAGGCTATTTAAAGATGGTGGTGGAGGTCCTGATTCCAGCTGGCTCACAAGATCCATAGCCACATGCTCATACCCGACCGACAAACATAAAGACATCATGAAAGCTCAAGTACATGTTTCAAGACTTCTGCTACTCTGATACCACACATCTTTCTCAAAGAGACGAAGGTGTTAAATGGTAAAGAATTTCAACGAAAGATGCAACAAGTAAAGCATTCCAAATCAACAAAACAAGAAAAGGCATGAGCATGTCGGTCCAGAAGGCGCAATTCACAAAAATGGGCAAAGTTACAAGATGGCAAAGAATTGTTGTTTGTTGATGATCTCAAGAGCCAAGATCACAATGTCAAATACAAGTTCAAGGAACAAGCTCAATCCTAAAGTCAATGATCACTACAACATATTCACAAGAGAAAGTCAAGAGTAAGAGCTAAAGACTAAAGATGAAGCATAGTATGCTAGGTTTAAAGTTTTGTAAATTGGAGTGACCTCCCTTAGGGGGAGATTGTTGGAAACACGAAAAGTGTCGGTCACTTCCAAGTTGTAATAGTCTTAGCTTGATTTATGGTTATATAAATTGGAAATCAAGTCTGGCCCTAGGCCCATGGGAGGCTCCATCCTAGCCCGTTGCCGGCCATGCACTTAAGTATTTAATTCCCTCTCGCTAGTTTGGAAAGGTTGGGTTGTATCCATATATTTCCATATATCGATTTTATATAATTCAAACCATTTTTATCCATCCATTCTACCTAACATCACAACCCATCCCACATCTCACCTCTTGTTCTTGGAGTGTTGATCATAAGATTACTAGATCTACAAAGACCCCCCAGGGACATAACATGTCAAGTTATAAAGTTTTAGAGAGTCCCCAAGACCTACATAAACCCCCTCCATACTTTCCATGGAGGGGTTTGAGGCTTTTGTATTATTATTGTGTGTGAACCTCCCATCATTTAATAAACATACATATTCCCCTTTAGCTATCTTTCTCTAAGTTCTTTCACGCACCACCACCATACTGGTGGTGGGCCTGGTTTTTTTTTTTCGGGCTCAGGACCACCACTCCGACACCATAATTAACATCAACCTGATACACGTTCTAATGAATCCTGAACCAATGATAAGCACGTATTTAGAATTATGCCGAAAAAATAAATCCCGTTACTTGTCATTTTGCCATCGCAATTTGAACTTTTATCTCTCTTTTGTAAAACCTTTTATTTAAGTTAATATAAATAATGTCAAAAAACGTTATTTATATTATACAATTTCTCAACTTTTGATAATATAAAATTTAAAAACGTCTTACGTAAAAGTTAACGTAAACAAGTTTTTAGTCGCAAAATTCCATTTCGGCACAACATCACTTAAGGTATAAATAATGATGATTAAACTAGTTTAGGTAATGATCAAATAAATATTTATTATACACTTTACATTTTACACATTACATTTCTAAAATGAAATAGACATGATTTAAAGAATTATACAAATCATTTTAAATAAAAATGTTTCATTAAATTTAAAATTTGAATTCAGCTTCTAGAAGCCTAATCTTGAAAGATTATGACAAGATTTATAAGCAACCACAAAAGACAAAAGAACCAGTTGTCCTGGTATGGACAATTCCCTTAAATAGGGGACGATTTCCTTATCGATAAGAGAACCGTCGCACCGTCTTGGCGCGGACCTGGTTCTTCTTGCCTATGAATAGAAACTCATTTCTCACACTTCAAACCTTTTTTCCCATTATTATTTCTGCTCATTTTTAGTACCTTTAATCCACTTTTCTTTGATCATTATACTTGCTTAATCTCATTTAAAGTGATCCAATCATTCATTCACTTTGAATACAAGTTAAGAACTCAAGCTATCGTGAAGATACGAGGTGTTATAGTCGTCTCTTAGTTGTTTTAAACACATTTGTTACATCCGTTGTGTAGAACTAGTTACATAATCACTAATACCTATACCTAGGTTAGATACGATTAGTAATTTTATCTTGAAAATACATGGAGTTTTACAGGTTAGTATTTTAGCCATGAAAATACATGTGTGAAAGGTTTGGTTCTATCCTGAGAAGAACTCGACATTTAGCTTAGTGTCGAAAAATATTGTCAGCTATATTGTACAGTTTTCTCCGCGTGAAGGGAACTTGTTGACATAGTGCATTAAACTCATGAGTCAGATACTCAGGGGGTGGAGTAGAGCGAATAGGAACTTCATAGCCGAACCACTATAAATCTTTGTGTATTGGTTTGATCTTTCAATCTCTTACCTTTTTTTGTGTATAGGCATATTAAATTGTTTATGTCCCTTTCTTAGTTATTGTGATTGGTTGATCTATCATATACTTGAATCTAAAGATTTAAAACGAGAAAACAAGAAAACTATTTAATCGCTTTCTAGTTTTTCACAATTTGTATGCAAAGTTGCGCAAATTAATTGTCTAGCACTTTGATATAATTATGCCAAGTCAAAATAAGTAAAAATGAATACTATTTATTAAGAAGAAATATTAATTATGCTAGCACTTTGATATAATTATGTTAGCACTTTGATTAATTGCGCAGATTAATTGTCAAATGAGAAGAAATATTAAAATATGGATTAAGAAGGATGCGGGAATTACAAATCACACATTAATACCATAGACTTAAATTATATGTATCATTAATCTTTTAGATCGCCCATAATAAGTTTATCGTAAAAGGTTAAGATGCATGTATACAATATAATTAGATGCATTTTCACAAGTTGGGAGAATCCTATATATTTTTCGTCCTTTATTGGTCAAATTTGTTGCTAGTACTACTTTGCATCA
Source organism: Tanacetum coccineum (assembly GCA_026074375.1). Classification (NCBI taxonomy): domain Eukaryota; kingdom Viridiplantae; phylum Streptophyta; class Magnoliopsida; order Asterales; family Asteraceae; genus Tanacetum; species Tanacetum coccineum. The sequence continues at coordinate 10,989 of BQNB010167445.1, forward strand.
TTATCAATTCAAACTCATTTTCAAAACTAATTGTGATACATCTAAATAGATAAAGATACATCTAATTCAAGTTAAAGAATCTCATATATATGGTTATAGTAAAATCCCAACTAACAGGTCTAAATGGAAATATAAGTACAAGAGATATGCATGCAACACAATATTTAACTATTCAATCATGTAATGCTTTATTGATAAGAATATAAGTATTACAAAGTGTTATTGATCACACTTATTGAATGACAATGTATGTTTACCCTTTGAAAAAGTAAACTTGCAAAATTATCAAGTTTACAAGCGAACTTGTATAGACTCGCTGATAGGATCAGCTGACTAGTTGTAGGTTCGATAAAGGAGTAAACGCACTATAATAACGACAACAATAAAAATAAAGATTCATTTACCTCTTTAGTATATATCCCATAAGAGACCCATGACCCACTTACCAATTAGGGTTTTACCCTTTGTTTTGTATTATAAATACTCTTGTATTCTCCTTAGTTTATTATCGATTCAATAAGACTTTGCATTGTACATTTAGTTTCTACATGGTATCAAGAGCCGGTTATAATTAGAGGTTATCGGAGTCGTAACAACGGTTGGAGATCAACTTCATTTGGATACATTCATATTATTATAGAGGGATAGAGATCACCTCAAGTTCATCATCTCTCTAGTGCTTCTCATTGATATTTGTGAGAGGGAGAAAATTAACGAGTCACATATTATTATTTAAAAATACCCCTACTATTTTATTTATATGTATCTTATTGGTTCAACATGATCAAACAAACATGAGAGACCAACATTAAAGGATCTCTATCCCTTATAGAGATATGAGGTACATGAATGACTTTTTATTTTGCAATTAGATAAAATAATCTTGGAATCAGCATTTTAAAAAATTACTCCAACTAGGTTTTTCAACCCGCGCTTCACTGCGGAGCGCGGGGTTTACGTTAATTATTTTTAATGGATTTTTTTGCTACGAAACAATGCTTAAAAATGAGATACTTTTCTTCCCATATATTCACAAATCGTGTTCGGAATGCTTAGATATAATTTTAGCCTAAATACATACATAATTAAGAAAGTTAGAATGTTTATTAAAGATGACATATCTCTGTCCGTCGCCATAGTTACTGCAGGTTGTTTTAGCTTTCTTTCGCAAGTCAAGAGCTACGGCATTTTCACTTTCTTTCAGCTCGATGCAACTCCTGTATTAGTTGAGCCAAAGTACGTAAAGTGACAAACCAACCACACCACTTGACGAAACACAGATTTCTAAACTCAAAAAAAGAGTATGAATGCTGACAACAGAGACATGTAAAAAGCAACATAGTTCAGATACCTTTGATCCGGCTGTAAAAACTATTTAAAAGGCAGTAACAATATAAGTAGGTTTTATCACAAAATCAAACAACCACTATTGTTTAGGAAAATCATATAAAGCATGCAGAATCACACCTTCGTTTGTCATACGAAGAAAACTTAATGTTTCTATTTGACGGGTTTAAGATATGCGTTTTAGCTACTTTATAGTAATTTAAGTCTAACTCTATGTGCATCAACCTTTGTTTGGGAAAAAATGTCTTCTAGATGTTGTTATGAATTACTAACTCGGCTATTTTAATGTAATGCTGCTGTCAACTAAATTTAGTGCTGCTCATAAGAACTTCAAAGAAAATATACAAAGTAATTTCCTACTTACTGCTATTACAAAGTTAGTACTATGCTAAGTAAATATTACGTGCTGCTGAGAAAATAAGCTAAGTATTACTACCGCTAGTGATAAGTTACTACGCTTAGATAAGTTAAAGCAAGCTAAGGTTAATAAGTAAGTTTTGTGTTTGTTGTTAGTACTAGCTATATGATTGATATTAGTATATTTTTTAAGAAAAGATTATGGATACTAAGAAAGTATTGTAATCCACTAGGGCCCTTGGTGTATAAAAACAGTACCATAGGGCATAGAGTTTTGGATATGTTTTTATCTATTATTATTCGTAGCTTCAAGGCTTGTAACTCTGAATACTTTGAGAGTATTCCCGATATTATTATTAATAATATAGGAGCTTATTTGTTTTGAATTACTGTTTCATTAAGAATTATTCTTAATATTAAAGATTAGATTCCGCACAATCTTTAATACATTCAAAAACAGTTTCTACTAGAGTTGTGTTAGATTTATCTAATATAACTAAACCTTAAACAAGCTTAAGGAATTTGATCTATTGAAGTGGGATCAACAAAAGTGGTATCAGAGCTTGTTAAGAACCTGTTTTTGCTAAAAGACATGGATCAAGATGCTGTTATTTGTGCATTCTATGCTAGTCAACCAAATTCTCCTCAACTTGTACATGAGGACTTGCAACAAATCCATCTAGATGACATGGAAGAGATGGATTTGAGATGGAAAATGGCCATGTTGACTATGAGGGCAAGAAGGTTTTTGAAGAATACATGAATGAAGCTTATAGTTAATGGCAATGATACTATTGGTTTTGATAAGTCCAAAGTGGAGTGCTACAACTGCCTCAAGAGGGGACATATTGCTAGGGAGTGCAGAGCTCCAAGAAATCAAGACAACAAGAACAAGGAAAGATCAAGAAGGAGTGTGCTTGTGGAAACATCTACTTCCACAGCTTTGGTGTCATGTGATGGCTTTGGTGGATATGATTGGAGTGATCAGGCTTACTCATCTTAAAGTTCTGACTCAGAGGTATCCAATGATTCAAATTGTTAAAAATCTTGTATGGAAACTGTTAAATTACTTAAATCTCAAAATGATCAACTATTAAGAGATTTAGAGAAATCTAGTTTAATGGTTTTAGGTTATAAAACAGGTTTAGAATCAGTGGAAGAAAAACTTGAATTTTATAAAAAGAATGAGTCTGTTTATGTAGAAAACATTAATGGCTTAAAATGGGATTGATAAGTGTAGAATACACATATCCGTTTATACCTAAAATAACCCAATTAAACCCAAAACAGACCAAAAATGGCAAAA
>BQNB010167446.1:0-13997 GCA_026074375.1 Tanacetum coccineum
AAAACCTATCAAAGGATAATGTTGACAAATAAACACGGGCATCTTGGTAGTTGGTACCCCTCCACATCAGTAATAATGTCATTTAATATAAAACACAATTTATGCCACTGTCGAATTTAACAAAACGATAGCAATCTTCAATCACTTTTGGCGTTATGCTATTATATGTCCACCTCAAGGAATTCCAGTAATTTCATACGAAATACTATAGAGGTCTGCAAGAAAACTTGACTACAGTTTTTTTGCTTATTCAAATTGATTGATTTGCAGGTGCTCCCTGGTATTTGGGGCATCTATTATGCAGGATAATGACGAGAATGAGTACAATCCATCTCTTTCAACGACAAGCAAAAGCATAACATGCAGCCATCAGCTGTGTGAATCAGATTCAACTTGCAAAAGCCCTAAACAGCCATGCCCTTACACTGCTAATTATGCCTCAACAGCTACATCCAGTTCTGGATCACTGGTTGAAGACATATTACATCTTGTGTCAGATGGTGTTAATGCATCTAACACCTATGTAAGGGCTCCAATCGCCATTGGGTATACTCTATGACTTTATGTGATCTCAAACTTCCTCATCCTATATACAAATCTTTATCAATTTTATTCTTAACATACAGAGGTTTTTCCTATATAATTACTGCAATGTAGAGTGATAGAGGTGGTCGTTTCTACCCTTTGCTTTTTTCCTGGAGTTGGACTTATGCTTGTTACTAAATGCAGGTGTGGTAGGCAGCAGAGTGGTGGTTACTTGCAGGGTATTGCTCCTGATGGTGTCTTAGGCCTTGGGCTTGGTGAGGTATCGGTTCCAAGCCTCCTTGCCAAATCCGGAGTCATGAGAAATTCTTTCTCTTTGTGCTTTGGCGAGTCAGGTTTTGGGAATATATATTTTGGGGATCACAGACTATCTACGCAAAGAACGACTCCGTTTTTGCCAATAAATGGGAAATAGTAAGGATTATTTTCTAAGACACTTCTATTATATTTAATCTTTCTTATGGCCAACATAGAGGTGTTTGGATGTGTGTCCTAAGTAATGGAAATTTTATAGCTGATATATGAATGTGCCTATTTGGAGTGGAAATAGTCAGATAATTAGCTTGAGTGTTTGGGGAATTCTGATTACTCAAGAAATTAATATGCAAAATGACCAAAAAGAACATTTTTCTGAAAACTGAGATTCTTCTTTTGAGATTGGAGTGAAGTCTCTCAAGCTAGGTTAAAGGAAGGGGTAATCCGATAATGTTATCTACTATTAGATAATCAGCTTTGTTGCAGCTAGTGTGAAACTGATATATTTGTTGCAGCCAGTATGAATTATGTGACCCCTAAAGATAATTAATAGAATAATTCGTTTGTCCGAACATTATAAACTCATTATTGCAACTAAGAGTCGCATTAGTCAGATACAGTAATATATTTCCAAACGCAAATCCAAACACGCCCTTTTTGAATGGTATACAGTATGTTAAGACTTTGTACACAATCATCTAACATTGTGGATTATCATGCAGCATTGCCTACATAATTGGAATAGAGAACTTCTGTATTGGTACTACCTGTCTTGACCAGACAGACGTAAAAGCTCAATTTGATACTGGAACATCTTTTACAATCCTTCCAACTAGAATATATAAAGCACTTGTTAAGGAGGTAAGGCTTCAAAATGTGGATTTTGGATCTTAATCGGAAAGTTCTAGAACTTGACTATTTTTTTCTTTCTTTCTTTTCTTCATAGTTTGATAGACAAACAAATACCACAAAATCTGAATTTGAAGACTTACCATTCGAATACTGTTACAGTACCAGGTATTACTTTTTGCATCATATAAGACAATAATAGCTTTTGTGTTACTTTTTGCATCATTGTAATTTTTGTGTATTTATTGTAATTATGGTGCAAAACAGTTCTCAGAAGCTGCCAGAAACTCCATCAGTGACTATTAAGTTTTCAGAGAACAACACCTTTGTGATCCATGATCCGCTTTATGTTATAAATGACAATCAGGTTGGTTTTCCATAAATTTGTTGTTGGCTACTTGGTTTTAATCATTAACGCTATACATTTAATACTAATAATGCCTTTCAATATACATGTGTCACGTGTGTTTTACTGTTGTTATATATGGTCTTTCTTAATTGGTTAGTCAGCTGCCGAATTAGTTGTCAAGGCATAAGTGTTTGCACTCCTTTTTTAACGGCAAATACTCGCTCCAAAAAGTTATTTTTGAATTAAGTCCAATGGTAAAGAGGGGACTAATCAGTTTTATGTTTGGCAAATACTCTTTTTTTTGGGTAACCATGGATTCCGACCTTTTGGCCGACTAATACATTATGAGTACTTGTATTACAAAACAATAAATAAAAATATATTGGATCATTTTACCAGTGATCATGTGATAACGTTTTGTTATTATTCGTTCACGATGATATATGAGTGAACTTATTGCGGACTCTAATTAAAGTAATATAACATTACTGTTCGCTCTAAAATATAAATTGGATTCGATACAAAAAAGATAATAATAATTAGAAATGATTTTCTGATCTGATTTCGTAATGATTCGAAAAGAGTTCTATTTTAAAACGAAATTGCACGACCTAGTCATTATTATTCGTTTATAGGTTGAGTTGAAAAATTATCCAAGAATGCACTCGCTGATCGCAAACATGCTATTGTTCTCTTCCAATAATAAATTATCGCTCATAAGTGATTGAGCACCTGATTTCTCTTTCCTTATTGCAGGTTCTCGCAAAACTTTTAAAATTTAGAAGCAGCACTTGAGTTTATTGTGTTAGGATCTGAATATTTGTTGGGTCCCTGTTCTTGCAGGGAGGAATTCTTGGATATTGTTTTGCTATACAATCATCACCCAACGAGATAGGACTTATTGGACGTAAGCATTATCTATCTTCTCTTGTTTGTCTATTTCGTTTCCAACCAAGTCAAGCATCCACTATTTATCAGTAGCTGTAAACTATAAGCTAGAGGTGGCAAAATGGGAAGGTTGGGCATGTTGGCGGGTTCGAGTTAAAAATGTCAACTTCTAGCACGGGACTGGTTGGGTCAGGTCGACATGCATATACTTTTTTGTCCATCAGTTTTCATAAATAGTCAAAGCGATGATTTGGATAAAAGAACAAAATTATTACAATAATACTTTAAAACTATAAATAAAAATAGTTCAAGAGGTATGAATTAAAGAACATGTTTGACTCGTTTCCTGTATGATCTATTCCCCTTTGAGCTACGTTATATTTTGAGCGGTTTGAGACAAAAAGACAAACTCAAGTAGATCTATATGTAAGTATGAGTTGAAATTGCCACCTCTACTATTAACAATCACTGAATAGTGTTCGGGTTGTTAAGCATGGGTGGAGACAGTAGGGGGCGGGGTGGGCATGTGCCCCCTAGCAAAAAAAAAATTGTAGTGTAAAATTTATAGCTATTTTCATAATTTGCCCCCCTAACAACAAGATTTGTAGTGTACTTTTTAAAAATTATCAAAGTTTTGCCCCTCGACCATAACTTTTTGGCTCCCCCCCTCCCCTTGTTCATGACCTTGTACTTAGGTTAGTACTTTGCTGAACAAGTTATTTACTGTGACTGCTTGTATGAAGACTAAGAACATGGTTTCTTGTTAAAAGCTAACACCAGTATAAGAAAACATGTCAGTTCATGCTTCCTTTTCATTAATGTTCAACTCTTCCTTTTTATATGTGCAGAGAACTTCATGAAAGGATATCGATTGGTGTTTGATAGGGACAATCTTACACTCGGATGGTCACGTTCTAAATGTGAGTTGGTTAAAAAATATTACATTAACATGACATTGAATGGAACATATCATCTTGGTACCGAAGTTACTCTGAGCATTTCGTAAGACCATTATTCACTAGCGGGTTTTGTTACCAGATAAATGAATGTCCAATCAGCCATGTTAATATGACTAACCACGATAAAAAGGCCAATATGTTAATTAGATGTCAGTTTTCTAGCCAAAGTTTTACCAGAATCATTAGATGGAAAAAGGTATGATATGCTATCCAACCAGGAAACTTTTGAAAAGGACCAGGTTAAACACTTTGTCCAATTTGCTTATATTCAAATAGTTATGGTATTATATATGAGTGTAGAAATTACATTATCTCATTAATAATCTATAGTTATAATAAATAATTTATAAATATGAGACGTGACCCGCATTCACATTGATATGTGAAGATCCATTTTGGCTAGCAGCTCACATGGTAAAATCTCTTAATCATGTATATTTAGGTGAACCTCTGACGGGAGAGGAAACGCCTGGAAGTAATGCCAGCTCCCCAGTTTCACTGCCAACAACTGAACAACAAAGGCCTCCTCGTGATGTGCATGCTGTTGCCCCTGCTTTTGCTGGAAGGACTCCAAATTCATCAGCCAGCTCTATAATGTCATATTCATCTTCTTTACCCATGTTACTACTGCCTCTTCTCCTGTTACTGTTTCATCAATTCAGGTGTTAAATATTACTCCTCTTTCTAGCTTTTAGGAGTTGAATGGTACTGTAGTTACCTAGATCAGTTGCATGAGAGGTGGTGTGTTATCCAGTATCTTTATGAACATTATTATGTACAAGTAATATGTTTTGTATGGGTTACAAACTCATTCTACAATACTTCACGTAAATATGAGGGATGATGTTGATCCAATTTCTAGTATTTGTTATAAATTGCATATTGGTATGGGAGACCAAGACCAGTATTCTGGTTTTTGGCTGCTGGGTATGGTTGCCGAAAGTCTGTCTAAATGTCATTTGTGTTTGTGTACATGTGTCCGCGTGTTATATACATAAACATGGTTCTCCATGAATTAGATAAAAACAGACTCACTTTTTGTCAAATATCCTAATGTCGTCCCACGTCCTAACCATTCAATAATTGAACTAATATGATTATATTAGCGGATAACATTTTGGTAATTGCAAAATGTTGTTTTGTGGTTTGACCGTACAACTTCGATGTGCAATTGTTGTCTTTGAGTGCATAGAGGTAACAGGGTTGAATCGATTTGGGCAACCAATTAAGGTGGATGCTTCAGGGTGGCATGCTCGTGTTTTACAACACGAGTGTGATCATCTAGACGGCATTCTCTATGTTGACAAGATGGTTAAACAAACATTTACGACTATAAAAAATCTCAAGTTGCCTCTTGTTACTCAAGAAGATCAATGATACGGGTTCGTGACCGTTCTAGTATATCGATGTAGCAGTCTCTAGTCATGTCGTGTTTAGATTTTGTAAGAACCCTCGCGAAATTGAGCTTTTCTTTGTTATTTCCATTCTTGACAATTGATTTTAGTTTCAGCTTTCTTGTATACGATAAAGATAAATAGTGATGATCTAGAAAGTTCTTCTGCCACGTCTAACTAATGACTACGACATGATGTGATAGCGATCGAAATCATATTTGATCAATTCATAAGAATTCAAATTCAAAAATGAGAAGTGAACAAAGTTTCAGTTTATTTAATTGGCATGAAATATTAAGTGAAAATGGAATTTCTTGGTTTTAATGGCATGAAAATTTAAATAAAACGTGGTTTTAATCACAGATCACATCAACCAAAAAGACTTGGCGCATAGAAGTAGCTGAAAGAAAAAAACAACCCATTTTGAAGCACGAAATGTAAAAACTATTGATTCTTGAACAACAACGCCTCTAATAATCACCCAACCAACCTCCCATTTGGTGATTCTTTTATTACTTAAACAATACAATAAGATAAGTATACAAAACGTGTTCTTACCAAACAATACAAAGAAAACAAGTGTTATCCCCCTAATGGATGTAACACAACTATACAAGATCTCACTTACAATTGAACCTCACTACAACACTCAGACCTACCAATGCCTACCAAGATCAAGATAATCTTATACAAAGATGATACTAGATAAATACCAGGTGAAACCCTAATTGAGAGAACAAGAAAGACTTTGAGATGAATTGAAAAATAACTGAATGAATGAATGAGAGCTGGGCACTAGCTTATATAGAACCAAGTTACACTTTAGCCCTTCAAGATATAAAACCTGCAAAAGACAACAAAACATACAAACTGTTAGAAATATGTGCATGAATAGTCCCTGCACATACAAACCATAGAGCCTGCACCAATATAACAAATTTCAACCCCCCTCATCAGGTCATCGTGATAAATGTATAAACAAGATTGATAGTTTATTACAAAACTCATTAGGTTGAGCATTTACTCATGCCGTTTGTGAGCACACAGCCACATTACTAGTAGAAACCACCTTTAAAATCTTAACAACACCATCTGCAACTTTGTATCTTACAAGATGAAGATCAACTTCAAAATGCTTTGTTTTCTCATGAAAAACAGGATTTCCAGCAATTGAAATAGCAGAACTACTATCACAATAAAGATTGACAGGAAGCAAACCTTCCACTCCTAGGTCTTTTACGATTTTAACAACCCAAATAATCTCACAAGTAGTAGATGCTAAGCAGCTATACTCAGATTCAGCAGAAGACCTAGAAATGGTTGCTTGCTTTTTACTTTTCTAAGATACAAGACTATTACACAAATACAAACGAAAACCAGACACGGATGTTCTAGTCTTAGGAAATTTAGCTCAGTCTGCATCTGAAAAAGCATGAAGACTGAAACTATTATCCTTATGAAACTGAACTCCAATTTAATGGTGGAAAGGTTTCTTGAGGTAGAGGTATCAGGATTGAATCGATATGGGCAACCAATTAAGGTGGACACTTCACGGTGGCATGCTCGTATTTTACAACACGAGTGTGATCATCTAGACGGCATTCTCTATGTTGACAAGATGATTAAACAAACATTTAAGAAATTGTTCTAGTATATCGATGTAGTGGTCTCTACTTATGTCGTGCTTAGATTAATTAAGAACCCACGTGAAATTGAGTTTTCCTTTGTTATTGTTGTCCTTGACAATTTTATTTTAGCAAATAATCTTTATTAATTATAGAGAGAATTACATAAATCGTCCTTGTAGTTTTCCGGATCTAACATATTTGGTCCCTGTGCTTTTTTTCATTAGGTTTGGTCCTTGTGGTTTTGATCCATTGCGGGTTTGGTCCCTTGACCAACATTTCCTTAGTTTGACCAAGGGACCAAACTCGCAATGGATCAAAACCATAAGGGACCAAACCCCCAATGGATCAAAACCACAAGGACCAAACCCGATGAAAAAAAGCACTGGGAACAAATATGTTAGATCTGATCAACCACAAGGACGATTTATGTAATTCTCTCTTAATTATAATAACTTATTAATTAGAGTTAAGTACATTTTTGGTCCTTGCGGTTTGGTGCGATTTCACTTTTGGTCCAAAATTCAAAAAAATGTTTGGTTTTGGTCCAAAAACATAGTTTCGGTCCACTTTTAGTCCAATCCCGTGAATTTGCACTAAAATTTTTGGACTAAAAGTGAAACAAAACTATGTCTTTTGGACCAAAAGTGTAACGAAACTATGTCTTTTGGACCAAAAGTGGAACGAAACTATGTGTTTTAGACCAAAACTAAACCTTTTTTTTATTTTTTGGACCAAAAGTGAGAAAATGCACCAAACCACAAGGACCAAAAATGTACTTAACTCTATTAATTATATAGCGGTGTAAGACAAACGACTAACAAGTTGCACCGTTCTTAACAATTGATTTTAGTTTCTGATTTCTCATCTACGCTAAAGATAAATAGTGATGATCTAAAAAGTTCTTTTGACACGTCTAACTAATGACTACAAATTCTGAATTCGAATTCATTAGAATAGTGATGGAAATCATATTTGATCAATACATTAGGATTCAAATTCAGAAATCAGAAGTCAACAAAGTTTCAGTTTATTTAATTGGCTCGAAATTATAAGTGAAAAGGGTGTGTTTAGCGAGAGGTTTTTCGAAGCTTATCAGGGCTTAAGCTTTTAAAATAAACCGGCTTATAAAATGAGTCTCATTTGTCACACGAGCTTATGAAAAGGCTTGTAAGTCACAAGTCTTCATAAGCCCCAACCCTATAAAAGGGGTTAAAAACTTTATACTTGGTCAGAGGCTTTTGAACCGCAAATCACTTATGTCTCACAAAATATCAACATTTAACATAAAATGCATTTAAGAGTTTGGTTCAAATAGAAAGTGATTTTGGGTAAAAATGATAGAAAGTGTAGGGGAATTATATTTATGGGTCAATTAATATCATGTGAAAAATCATTTATGTGTCATTAATATCATGTGAATATGTGTCAATTGTGTGTCAGTTTAGAAATTATGTGAAGTGTGTCAATTGTTAGCTAAAAAAATTTATGTTCACTGCATTTTGTGTCAAATAATAGCGTAATTAATAGAAGCTAATCAACCATGTTTTCGTGTGAACTAACGGCTAGTGTTGTCAGTTACCAAGTCGTTGTGTGATCAAAGATGTTAATTAATACCTCAATTTAATCTCATTAATACCCTCACTTTCCAATGGCTAGAAATCCTTCATATTACTTGTTAACATTTGTAACTTTTCACAATACTTTACCCACTCATTTAATATGTCAATTTTTTTATGCCAATATTAAAACACAGACGAAAGCGTCCATTTTTACCAAACAAAGTTTCAAATTACGAATTTTTATTTTGGATTATAATAAGCCTTAGCCCCAACTCTACGCCTCATCCCCAGCGGGGGGAGGGCGGGAGGGGGGTTGTGGATGTGGCGGCTGGAGGGGCTCCGTGGGGGCGACTATGCTATGTTTGCCTAAATCATACCGAGTGAGTTCTTGGTTGTAAGGATTGAAATTTAAATTAGAACATGTGTTTTTCGCTTTATACACATGATAGAGAGAGAAAAATCACACATGTTACGCTCTGGCCCTCGCTACTTGACTGCATCTCATTTTAGCGCATACAAATATTTGTGGCAATGACACTCAGATATTATTTGGTTCAGCCCACAACTTACGGTGTTACATAAGATTAAATCATGCAACTTAGCATGCCACTCAATCCACCAACATAGACCCCATGCTTTATAACGCGTAACAAATCAATATTAATTCTACAACAACCCGAATTCACCGAGATGAAAAGAGTTTGTGAAGCCTCCATTGCATGCCCATCACATTCACTTTCACCTCTTGCAAAAATAATCCATCTATGAACTATTACTAGGAATAAAGAAAATGAATGGAGTGGCCAAAAAAACATGATTGGAGAAATTAGACTATGATTAGTTTCACTTAAGATAAAGTCATTAATTGATTTATATCTCATAAATCAAAAAGTAAATATTTAATAACCCCCAATTGTATCTAGCTTCCATCAAAACCTATACAACACAAAAATAATTTCTATACTCAGCTCTTTTCAAGGCTTTTAACTACTGAGGGCTACAAAGGATTAAAAAAAACTTTGCTTTTACAGGACAAAAGAAAAATCCCTCGCTTCACGGAAGACCAAGCCACTGGTTTTCACTCAGAGCGTTTTTTATGCAACCCAAACAAGCCTGGGGAATACAAAGGAATTAAAAAACAAGCGACATCCTAAATCCTATTACTGAAGAGAAGCATGGGTGAATTTAAGCCTATCAATCCAATTCAGATCATTGTGGACCCTATGATAAGCCAAAAATAACAATGAAAGTCGAATGCTGTCAAAAATGTCACTTTTTCTCATTCGGGTGTTAATGAATAGTAACACTGTTCGGATATCTCCAAAGCCACAAATGAGGGTAAGAAAGAAAAATAAATGTAAGCATCGAGACTTCTCTTTAAAACCGCCTTGCACGAGTCTCCACCAATTTACCCCCCCCCCCCCCTATGTGCTTTCATCGAAGTGAAATGATAGGAAAAGAAATATCACACCATTTACGAACAAGCATCACGTGTCTTTGGCAATATTACATTAAAAAATAAGGATGATTTAAGAGATTCTATGTTACCATTGCAAGAGGGACAAGAGATCGTACTGAATATCTTACCGCGAGAAAGAATGGTTTAATTATGAGGCAAGCGATCCAAATTAACCTCCAAATAAAATATTGACATTTCGAGGGGAATGCTTTGTTCCTAAACTGTCGATGAAGCCAGACCAGCGAAGGGAGAATCTTTGAATCAAGAATGCATCGCGCGTCATTTACAGAAAAAAAGTTTCCGATCGTGCCACCCCCCCCACAATGACAGCACATAAGTAACTTAGCAACTTCGTTAATTTCTCTCCATAACTAATTTCAAAAAGCATGTCAGTAAATCAGTGGAATTTTGAGCACCAAGGTTAGGCCTCGACCTATTCCCACGCCATAGGTGGACGAAAAAGGTTACACTAATGGTTTCAGAGATTCGGTTATTCCATGATTATAAGACTTGGCCTTTTCCCCCGAGGGTATACTATTAATTTGAAGGAAGATCTCCCCCCCCGCCCCCCATCATGCGCGCGCTTTTTGCTTTTACTCTAACTATCATAATATATATATATTATATATATATATATATATTATATATAGTATATATATTATATATATATATACTATTATATATATATGTATGTATGTATAATATGAGTCATTGTTTTAAATGATTAGAGGCATGCATGTTGTGATTTCGGTTTTTTTTTTCAAATTAGGGTTTCGTGATAATTTTAAAATTAAGGGATTTTGTTAATTTCGTATTTTGTAATAATTTTTGCAGGCTATCTATTGTTTTAAATGATTAGAGGTATGCATGTTGTGATATCGGTTTTTTTAGATTTTCAAATTAGGGTTTCGTGATATTTTTAAAATTAGGGGATTTTATTAATTTCGTGTTTTGTGATAATTTTTGCAGGTTATCTTGCTAATGGTGTTTGTAGGCAATGACTTTGAGGTGTTTGTTTTACAACCTAAGTTGTTGCTACTATTTGTAGTTAACTATTGCATCATGGCGAGGCGAGCATCTTAAGCGCACTTTCAAATTTCATTTGTTGTCATGCACAGGACGATAATTGCACATCGAATTTCCTTACATCAAGTGCTTTTGCACTTCCAAAGTTATAGGGACTTCGCGCCTACAATTTGGCTAAAGCACGTGAACGGTTTTTGCAATTTACACTTTTTAAAAGTTTGAGGGAGGTTTAAAAAGTATTTGGGTAGTGTAATAAGGAGACCCCAAGATCGCATTCACCGTCGTCACTTCAGCGTCACATGAGTTTTCTTTCTCTACAATCAACTTCACCACCAACTTATTTTACCGGGGTAATCCCCTTTACCCAAAAAAACTTCACCACCAACTTTTAGTTTAATAAGACAACCAACTTCACAACTCAAATACACCCTACTTAATCACAAATATATCTAATAAAAAACAAAATCACACACAAACACAACTCCAAGACTCGGTCTCACCAAGTTCTCCAAATTTTGGCCAAAGACACGTGCTACATGCGTGACCGTAGTAAGCAAGACGCGTGCAAAAGATACCAGATGGACCAAGGACGCGTTCAAATGGTGCTTATTACGGATGGTATTAGACTCATTTCACGACACTCCTTCCTAATTTCGCAGGACAACACCCAATTTCAATGTCGTCCCATTTCCAAATTAATATTCACAGTTGATTCAAATTGATTGCCTTCCATTTGAATCGAAGAAAATTAGTGGAATTATCATTTGTCAATATTCATAATTGATACAAAAACATTAACAATTGGTTCAAAGAAGAAAATATAAATTCGTATGTTGTTAAAAAACCCCAATTTAAATCCGCATTGCAAATATATAAGTGTTGTAGTTCAACTCGTTACGACTTGAATTCATTTTGGCTCAACTTGCTTATTTTGACGTATTATACATATGGTCCATTTTTGTGATACGTTAAAAAAGAAGAATGATGTGACAACTGTTCAAACCGGCAACCAACTTGTTCTCAGTTCAACCATTCGGACCAGACAACTAAACCGGCTGCCAGTTTCATCAAACAGTTCCAGCCTCTAGCTAGTACGTCATCAGCCACTGAACGGAAAAATGCCACGAATTTAACACATTTTTGTCTTCGAGAAGAATAGGCGCCAATCCAAACATCTGAATGGAAGTTGCGTAAGAGTCTAGAGGCTGAGAAAAATTAGGCCTTAGGAGGAGGCCAGGTTTTACCGGGTCGCCTGCAAGCAGTTCAGTTGGATTTTAAATCACTGCTTTATACATCGCTGTAATTATATGGTCAAGGTTATGCAACACGTTTTCCTTAAACTTCCATGAATATGAAAATTAACTTCAATAATTATCGAGTTGTTGCCAATAAGGAAACAAACACTAGCAATGTTTCATGTCAATGGGGTTCCAGGGTCATCGCCTACTTATTAGATGAACACAGGTGCCTCAACTATACAGCAATAAAACATAATGAACCTATAACTGAATCATACAAGTATTCAGCAACATATATCAAGATCAAGTTATATATTGAATGAAGAGGCTTTTCAAGAAACACCGAGTCATTACCAAGTACATGATTGTTTTACAAATTACAAGACTTTTAAAGAAAAGAAGATTCAAAGATGATGTATCATGATAGGTATTGTATCAAAGCTTTATTGCTGGTTGAGTTGCCAATATCAATCCATTTTAGCTTTATCTCAAATGGTTACATAGCAAAAAGGCTACACACGGACACGTACAACCTGCTTAATCTTTGTACTCATGTAAGAACTATATTGCTTTTTTTTTCTTTTTTCTTTTTTGTAAGGAATTATCAATATATTTATAATAGGTTATTATCAGAAAAATGAAGGAAAATAAAAGTTAGCGGGTCAACCCAACTGCTGCAACCTAAGGATCACCCAAGCAGCTCCCTCAACATCCTGCTGCTCATGGTGTTTCACAAATACTGTTTCTTGAAACGTACCAAAACATGACATATTACCCAACCCGCCTACTATGGCGCCTCTAATTCCCATCTTGCCCTTGTAAACCTTGTTAGAGCATACATCTCTTTCTATACACTACTGACTTCTGTTGTTAAGATATAACTACTTTCAACCCCAAATTTGCCACTTGTGAATATAATTCAAATGTGGGAAGGGGAAAAGATATGTGATTCCGATACAAGGTGCACGGACATATCGGATGAACATGAAGGGGAAAAAAACTAGATAAAGAATCTCAAATATACTACTACATCAGAAGATTACGTTTATTTTGGAACAAGAAAAGTTATACATATGGTTTCGCACACTAACAGTAAAATATCTAAATAGCCATAGCTAGAAAGTGAAGTCACCAAATACAGAAAAGGATTACCTCTACTAAACCTAAAGCACTACAGAATTAAATTCTTAACTGCACAAGTTTATTAGATAAAATGTTCACAACTTGTACAATAATGGTACATAAGAGGACTACTTTTTCTCTGAATCAGTCTTGCGATTATCTCTCAGTTCTTTGAGGGTAGATAAGCTCGTTTCCTGCCAAATGAAGGTCAAAAATGAGAATTTAAAGACAACACGCAACATATATTGTGATACAAGCAATGATTTATAATTTAGGATTATCTTTATTTGCAAGGAAAAACTATCTGGTCCAGGAAATCTAGTTTCCAATGTGTACTATAAATTTTTAATATTGCGGTGCATGTTCTGACCATATGTCCAATTTTTACGGCGACAGGTAGAGTAACTTCATCAGTTAGAGTTCATTAAAGTAGTTATGGGCTAGAAATATGCTGACACGCAAATATGTAATAAATACGGAGTACAAGATATGGTAGCCAAATATATACAGTTAACAGTAGAGCTCATTGAGGTAATTGGTGGCTATAGATACATGTTACTTAGGTTACTGGGTTTAGGTCAAATATCAAACTCCACCACTTAACACATATTTTTTCTCACAATCATGGTTATAAAACTTGCTAGGCTGTCGGCTACCTTGAAGCAAGTAATCTGGAAGTACTTGGATTTGAATTTATATATATAGATCTCGAAATTACATGTATGGCA
>BQNB010167447.1:0-13997 GCA_026074375.1 Tanacetum coccineum
TGTGGCTTATTTTGCCATATAAGCTCATGTCCGAAATTTTTTTGTTGGCTTATTGGTTTGCTTTTTCTCATCTATTTCTTGCTTCACTTGATCTACACAGCTCAAAATTTCGTGGCTTATTTTCAAAATAAGCTCACGACTCAAAAAATTTTGGGCTTATTGATTTCTTTTGCTTGTTTACACCTTGCTATACTTGGTCTACATCTTCTATTGTCACTAAACTAGTTGCTTCGTTTTTTATTTTTCAAGATTTTCGAGCTTATTTAGAGCTTATTTTCAAGCTTATTTGGTTGCTTATTTTCGAAGCTTATTTGTGATTGGCTTATCATTTTTGTGGTCATAACCGGTCAAACAAGAGGAGACCAAGATCCACAATTTTAGCCTACAAAGACAAGGACATTTTGTTTTCTAGTTTAAGTGGTCCTCACCCGAAAGTGACCTCAAGCGGAACATGTATGTTTAGGCCAAGCGGAATATGCAGGTTATTATAGAAGCGGAATATGTTTAAGTTATAAGCGAAATATGCAGGTTTAGTTTAAGCGAAATATGCAGGTTTAGCTCAAGCGAAATATTACAATTTAATAGAAAGACACTCTGCCAAATTTTTGTTAACTGAAGCGAAATATGCAAATCAAGCGAAACATGAAGGATTGAATTTCAAGCGAAACATGCAAGATTGCCTTTAAGCGAAATATGTTAGCTTTCAAGCGAAACATGCAAAGTTGATTTTCAAGCGAAATATGTTGAATTTCAAGCGAAACATGCAACACTGAGTACAAGCGAAATATGTTTCAAATTCAAGCGAAATATGCAGTTTTAGTTTTTAAGCGAAATGTGTAAAGTTTGAAGCGAAATACGTAATTTCCAAGCAAAGCGAAATATGCAATTTTTCTTTCAAGCCAAGCGAAATATGCACTCTTGCAAGCGAAACATGTCAGTTTAGGAATTTAAACTTTCAAGACATTCAATTCACAACAAACAAACCTTAATCTCAATCAATTAACATTCACGGTTTTCTATTGATTTTGTAAAATCCCGTGAAAGGCACAATTCTTTTCTCGGTTTTAATCGTAGACTTGTAAAATCCCATGAACGTTTATTGCTTTCTTTTTACCACAACTTCAATCACAACACATCTACTTAAGATCCTTTAATCATTTTTCACTTCATAATTCTTCAATCATTCATCATGACAACTCCAATTGTAACTTCCACAACCAACAGTCAAATGCATAACAACATAATGGCAGCTGGTTCAAGGGATCGTCCACCAATGCTTGCAACAGGACGATATGCACAATGGCGATCACGGTTCTTAAGATACATTGATACAAGACCAAATGGTGATGCCTTACGGAAGTGCATTCTCAAAGGTCCTTACACTTCAACTATTGTCACAACACCAGCTGTTACTGCAACAGAGAATTCTCCAGCAGTTCCTAAACAAACAACAGTCGAGACAGTTATGGATATGACTCCTGAAAACAGAGCTCATTTTGAATCAGAAAAAGAAGCGATTCATTTGATATTGACTGGAATTAGAGATGAAATATACTCAACTGTTGATGCATGTTAGACAGCTCAAGAAATGTGGGAAGCCATCGCAAGGCTACAACAAGGTGAATCACTCAATATTCAAGATGTCAAGACAAACTTATTTTGGGAGTTTGGTCAATTCACCTCTCACGATGGAGAAACAATTAAGTCTTACTACACAAGATTCTATAAGATGATGAATGAAATGATCATAAACAATTTGATAGTTGCTACGATGCAAGTCAATGTTCAATTTCTTCAACAACTTTAACCAGAATGGTCAAGATTGGTAACAATTGTCAAGCAACAACACAAGTTGGATGAAGTTTCATATCATAAACTCTTTGACATTCTGAAACAATACCAAAAGGAAGTTAATGAAGTCCGTGCTGAAAGAATGACCAAGAATGCTAACCCATTAGCACTTGTTGCTACTACTCAAACACTTTAAGACACTTATTAGCAATCATCAAAGTCTCACAAATCATATGCACCAACATCAAAAGCTTCACTTCCAACCAGATCTCATGCAACTACAAGATACAAAGGCAAAGAGATAGCCAAACCAATCACACCACCATCTGAGTCAGCTTCTGAAGAAGACAGTGATCCTGAACAAGCTCAGAGGGATAAAGACATGCAGAAAAATTTGGCTCTCATTGCAAAGTACTTCAAGAAAATCTACAAACCTACCAACAACAACCTCAGAACTTCCTCAAACACCAGAAACAAGAATGTGGATACTACTCCAAGGTACAAGAATGACAATCAGACTAGACAGTTTAGGAATCAGAGGGCAGTAAATGTTGTTGGGGCTAGAGAAACTATAGGTGGTCAAGTAGTGCAACAGTCTAGGATACAGTGTTTTAACTGCAAGGAATTTGGTCATTATGCTAAGGAATGCAGAAAGCCAAAATGGGTTAAAGACTCCACGTATCATAAGGAAAAGATGTTGCTGTGTAAACAAGCTGAGAAAGGTGTTCAACTTCAAGTAGAGCAATCTGACTAGCTAGCAGACACGGATGAAGAAATTGATGAACAAGAGTTAGAAGCACATTATAGTTACATGGCAAAGATCCAGGAGGTTCCTAATGCAGACTCAGGCACTGACGCTGAGCCATTGGAACAAGTACAATACGATACTGACGATAATGTGTTTGCCAATGACATATAACATTTTGAGCAATCTAAATCCATTACTAACACATGTGCAGTGGAAACGGATGATAGTAATGTCATTCCTGACTCACCGGATATGTGTGATAATGATATTCAGGATGACCAAAATGATGTAGAATGTGAAGATGAGCGTATTGTACTTGCCAATTTAATTGCAAATTTAAAACTTGATGTCGATGAAAACAAAAAGATTCAAAAGCAATTAAAGAAAGCAAATGCAACATTGACTCAAGAATTAACTGAGTGCAAATCTATTCTTGCGGAAACTAGTAGAACTCTAGGGGAATCTAATAGTATTCGGGATAGTTGCTTAGTTGCACTTCAAAATAAACAGACTGAGTTTGAGAGGTACAAGGCCTTTAATGATCGTACAGTTGACTATGACAAACTTGAACGTAAGTTAAATGAAACTCTAGGACTATTAGCTCAAAAAGAAATTGACATAAAAGAAGGTTTAAAAGTTAAAGCCTACGAAATTTCTGTTGTCAAAGAGAAACACGATGAGTTAGTCAAACAGAGTCTTTTAACAAAGTCACATTACGAAGGTCTTGTCAAAGAGAAAACAAAGGTCATAACGGATTTGAAGCTTAAGGAAGAAAAAGATATTGACAAAATGATTTCAATGGAAAACCAATTAAAGTTTTTGAATGAAATTGTTTACAAAAGAATACCACACAACAATGTATACAGATTCATCCAATAATGCAACATATATTAAAAACATATTAAAGAAGACCCACTGCAAACAAGTGTGGGTCTTCAATACTTGTTGTATCTATTTATACTCCTTAAAAAGGAGATCCCCACATGACCAATCTAACCTCCCAAATTGGATAGTCTGTATGAGCCAAGTAGTGTTCCATCTTCATAGCCCATATATCATATTCTCCCTTTTTAAGAATAGGGAGCTTTATTGTTAAGACTGTATGAGGAGTTTGTTGTGTTGGTGTTGTTGTGTTGGTGTTGTTGTGTTGCTGGTGGAGGTGGCGGTGGTGGTGGATTATCATCTTGTGTTTCAGACATGTTTAGATCTGTTGGTTGGAGATGAATAACTGGTTTTATCTGTTCTTCTTATTCAGAGTTTCTCAACTTGCTCTGATACCACTTGAAGGTCCTGATTAACTGAATGGATCTTTGCAGCCTATAAAGGATGATAGCCAAGATGTATAAATACAACCGACTATGTAGAAACAATGACTTGAATACAATGTGTTAATGCGGAATCTTAACACAGGTACTAAGAAGAACAATGAACAACTGAATAACAACTTTATTAAAGTGTTCTTGAGGATTACAGATTGCTAACTATGATATATGATTTGCTAAACTTCTTTGTTCATATATTTTCAACACACGTGACTAACTATGCCAAAGGTGATCCTTTTATATACTAAGGATAACCCAAAAAGGCTTACAAATCTTTATCTAAAATATCTCATAAATATTTTTTAAATATCTTCTCAACGGTACTAACTATCTTTCTACTAACGGTACTAACTAACTAACAGTACTAACTGTTTTGTACTGTCGGTACTAAGTATAATTGACGGTACTAACTATTTGTACTGTCGGTACTAAGTTAAGAAAACATTAATCCTAACAGTAATATTGGTAATGAAGAGGTAAGAACGAAAAATGATGCACAAAAACTCTCACCGCAACCTAAATAATTAACATGCTTTAAGAATAATGAAAACTAGAGTGTAATGATGCGTATGAATTTATATAAATCCTACATCACCCGTACAAGGGTTCGTTTAAGTTTTACAAGTTAAAACGTGAATTACGGAAAAGTAAAATATTTAATTTTATATTTTCAAAAGTTCCCAAAAGTTACCAGTTACATGTTTTAACAACCATTAACTCCCTCGATACAGACCCTATGAACGCGTGTCCGGACTTTTTGAAAACTAGGTATTGAGTACTTTTAAAAGTTAGATTATCATTTCCTCCAACTCGGACCCTGGCAGCCTCAAAAACAGTGCCAAAGTAGGCTACTCACAAATATTTGGCTATTTCCAGAGTACCTTATTTTAGTTTTTACTCAGTATATACTAACCGCGTGGTCAGAGTTTTAACAGGACGTAACTTACTCATATTAAATTCGTTTCTAGTGATTCCAACGACTATGCAAAGATATCTACCCCGACTACAACAACTCAGTTTACCCTGGAACCCAACTCTAACCATAGATGTCTAAAACATGGGTCCAAACTAGGCTGGTCGTTTATTTTTATATTTTATTTGACAACTTTTAGTAATTTTTGCATATTTTCAATCGACCGTAACTTTCTCGTTAGATGTCCGTTTTCGGTGATTCCACTTGCTATATTTAAGTTATTGGGTCGTCTGGGTATTTCACTACAGTACCGACCCATAACCACTGCCTAGATGGGTCGTGCTTAGCCTCAAAGTCTCTTACTCATCCCATTTTCACCAATTTTCAAATATTTTGTTTTCGCGAATTAAAATACAAGATTACTTCCGTAATCTCTAATTTTTGGGCATGATGTACTCATAACAACATATCTCAGGGTAGTAAAGAGGATATTGCTCAAGATAATTCCTAGTGACGAAAATGAATACAAATGGTGCCTACATAAGAACCTTTACAAATAACTTTCGAAAATCAAATTTTTTACCCTAAAACCGCAACTAAAATAACACAACACCTCGTAAACCTTATATTTCAATTATGTCTTATTTCTAATATCAAAGTATAGTGTAGTGAAGTCCAACCAAATGAAAGTTCCAGTTTTATTAGTAAAAACAATAACATGCGTGTAACATCAGATACTTTGCATTTCCATTTGAAAAATTAGTTTCTTAAGCTACATTCAAGTATTGGTGATATAAGTTAGATATGATATGAAATATAGAGTGTAAATAAGTATGATATAAGTGTTAAACATGCTTACTTGGAAATAAGAGTAATTTGTGAACTTATAAACCTAAAATGCTAATAGAAAGCCCTACTTTGTGAATGCAAACCCTAGCCTTACAAAACCCTTAAACCAATAATCTCCCAATAAAGGTGTTAATGTGTTCATACTTAGTACTGCCAAGCCAAGAGTTAATACTGCTTAAGATTACAACTGTCAGTATTAACCAGTTAGTACTGCTAGAAGAAAGTTAGTACTGCCAGTACTAACTTAACACTGCTAAAGAGCTTAACACTGCTGCATGAAGATTAAAGACCGCTAAAGAGATAAAGACGTGTGAAGAGATATGTATTGACTTATTCAGTGTATATTCTATATAGTTAGAAAGATACGTATAAGATTAATATTTTAGAAGATTTGTAGTTATCTTGTAAAGGACTCCTTGGTGTATAAAAGGAGATCATATGTTATGGTGTTTCATGCACAATAGTCATAGACGTTTTGATACATAGCTTCAAGGTTGTAAACCCTAGTACTACACAGAGTACTCGTATTATTGATAATAATATTAGAGCTTTTCAGGCTTTATCTTTGTTCTTAAAGTTTACTATTTTCATAAACATTCTTCTAGTAGTAAAGGAGTAGATTCAATCTCTTTAGTATACACACAAGTTTCTCCCATCGTTGTTTTGGATGTATCCAAGTAACTTACCTTTACAAGTCAAGGGAATAGACTCTTGAGTTGGGATCAAAGTGGTATTACATAGTTTGTTTGCAAATTTTATCCTAGAAAAGGAACTAACAAACGATCTCTTTACTCACAAGGAAGAGATGGATATCTAGAATACTGCTCAGAAACCAATATACTGCAAAGTTGACCATTCTCAAACAGGTGATTCATGATATGTGGAAGCTAAAGGATTGAGCTAATATTTCAAGTACATGAACTATTGCTCTATGAGATGTGATTCGATCAAATCGTCTATATAAATTATAGCCTTATATCCTAAATATTTAAAATAGTATAGTATAGAGAGTAATCCGTTTGGATATAAACAGTTGTCTTTGTTGATGGACAAACAATATTCTTATCTTTCGGATGTCGTATCCCGATAAAGTATGAATTTGAAAACCTTGTTTCGGTTTGTGATCACGTGCTTGAATATTCAAAATTTTGGTTTTTGGATTCTAAACCTAATAACGCAAAGGAAAGCATATAAAGGCACGCTAAACTAGAAATTAAAACAATTTAAAAACCTAACGACATTTAAAAGTAATTAAAACTAATTAAACCTTCAAAAACAATAACTTACTTAACTAAAAATGACCAAAAATAAGAACTCAAAATATTTCAAAATGCAAAATTTTTAAGCTAAATGTACTTATAAAAATTTTAAAACACAGAAGCAAATATTTTTTTTACTTTTTAAACTATTTAAAACTATTTTTTTAAAACTAAATAATACTAAAAATGAAATTAAAAATACTAAACTTAATTCTTAGTTTTTTTTAGAAAATTATAAAAGTACTCGATACTATTCTAAGGTTTATAAAGAAAATCGATTCAAAAAGCTTAAGCATAAGTTGGGAAAATTCAAATAAGCTTGTTAAGGCTTACTTCATAAAGTAACTTACAACAATAAACGGGTGCAATGTGGTTTACGAAAAATTCCCAAGGGACATAGTGGTAGTGGTGTGTGTGTTTGAAGAGGGGTCATAGATTCGAACCTGTGACATTCTTTTTAAAAAACTATTTTTTTATTTTTCTTGTTTGAAAAACGCTAATCTATAAGCTCAAATAAGCCACTTTTTAATATAAATGGACTTTTGACTAAAGCTTATAAATATAGCTAGAAAAGACAGCTTAAAAGTAACAGTTCAAGATTTAAAGCTAAAATGACATTATCTAAGCCTGTTTGGAACATAAAGGGACTCAATAAGGCGCAAATAGAAAACAAATAGCTACAAGACAGAACCTCGACTTTTACTAATAAGCACTAAGGACTCAAAATAAGCAAAATAACATAAGCAGAAAAGCAAACAAATGTATTTAAGACAGAACAGACACAAAAAGGACTTAAAGGGCTTTTTGCAAAATTTCAAGCTAAGTTTAAAGTAAAAGCTCAAAAGAACAAGCTTAATAACCTAAAACCATATTAAAAACAAGTTACTAGAAGAACACAAATAAGCTAAACTCTGGTAATTTGACTAAAAGATTATGCTAGAAAAAAAAGACTTAAAATTGAAAAGACTAGCTCATAGTTTGGCTTTTTTGCCATTTAAGACATATTTAAATTAAAAATAAGACTCATTAAGAAAATTTAAGATCAAAAACTTAAAATAGATAAGGAACTTAACTCAATAAGCTAATATAAACTAGATTTAAGCTAAAATAAGCAACTAAATAAGCTGAAATCCTAGGTTAAACAGACTGCATACTTGACTTTTTGAATTTGACTTAATGGCTTTTTGCAACTCAATTTTAATACTCAAACTTATTTTACCAATCTTAAAACCTAGAAACAGATTATCCTAATACTTCAATAAGCTAAAAAAAACTGAATTTGACCTAAAATAAGCTAAGACATGGTCATAAATTGGATTTACACTATACAAACCCTAAGAACAAGTTAAGAACTTCAAATGTCAAAATGTTTTTTTGAATCAAAAGTACTCACAGGATTTTCCAAGCAAAATTCCTTTAAGACAGATGACAAAGATGCTTATAAACCTCACATTTATCACAAAAACCATACCTCAAGAATAAATTCACAAATAAGCAGTTTTGTACCACATTGAACCAACAAATATGAACATACTGCTAGCACAAACTCCCTAAATCTTAATCAAACTTATTCTAGCTGAGAAATTAATGCAAGACGCTAAATATTAAAGCTAATTTAAAACTAACTTAATCCTAATTAACCTTAGAGTCTTAACTTATGTTAAGACTGCTTATGCCAAACTCCCTTTTGATTTTTGAACATTTTAAAAGCTTAAACAGGACCTAGATAAGTTAAAATAAGTGATAAACAGATTTAGCACTAAGTTTATTAAGGACAGATAAGCTGACTCTAAGTAAAATTAAGCATTCAGCACTCAGGAATACGTTTACATTAATATGTTGTTTTAGACCTATGACTAAGCAGATTTTATTAAAACCTAAATTAAGCTAATCTAAACTAAGAACTAGATATATTAAGCTACAATAAAACTGAATAATCAACAATAAGCAGGGAATAAGCACACATAAGCAATTATAAGCAGCTGAAATAGAAAATAAGCTAAATAGAGAAAATGAGATAGTACCTTTATCCTTTGCTCAAACAAGGACTCAAGTGCTCTTAGAGCTTATCTACAAGCTCCAGCTTATCAGAGATAAGCTGGTAATAACCCATAAGTCCTTCCAAATATGGATTATCATCCTTATCGCTTATTATGACATTTTTAGATTATTTGAGTAAAGTGGCTAATTCAGCTAAGCTTTTGGGAAGCTTAGCTGAATGATCAATAGCTTATAAGGTAAAGAGCTTATTTTTAGCTTATTAGCTTAATTCTAACCATTATTAAATCATTATTGCAAAATAGTAAGAACAAAATTTTAAAACAAAATTAACTAAAACTGAATTTTATTAATACTCAAAGAGATTACAACTTTTTGAGACAAAAATTACATTAATGAAATGAAAATAAGCTAAAAACTACAATAAGCTATTAAACTACTAAAAACCTAGATGCTTTCTACTGTGTGATTGCATCCCTTTTTATAGTGATGGAGTGAAGCTTCTAGGCTCTTGAGGAGCATCTTCATCAACTAATCTGAGCCCTTGATTCATAACCGCCTCTTAATCCATCATTTTGAGCCCTTGATTTCTTCCACGCATCAATAGCCAATGAGGGAGCTCAGGATTACCAACGTGGAAAAGTATGCTGTCAGAGGTGTCATGCGCTTCTAGAAGCAAAAGGGATGTGTGGGTGAATGGATTTATCCTGGTGAATCGTTGAGAGTGAAAATGGGAAGGAATGGGGAAGATAAACAATAATTGTTTTTTAACCTGTTTTATTATAAGTTTGACTTGGACTCGGGTTTTGACTTGGGTTATGGATTGGGCTTTGACTTGGGCCAGAGTGGTATTTGTTTGAATGG
This sequence comes from Tanacetum coccineum, assembly GCA_026074375.1. NCBI lineage: Eukaryota > Viridiplantae > Streptophyta > Magnoliopsida > Asterales > Asteraceae > Tanacetum > Tanacetum coccineum. Next base: position 9,745 of record BQNB010167447.1, read on the forward strand.
ATTAGGTCATTTATAAAAGGCTTATGATTTAGGCTTATATTTTATGAAAATAAAGTTGTAATAGGTTGACTCGGCCCAATAAAATGGGTACGGGTTGGCCCATTAAAATTAAATATGCCTTCGGCTTCGGTTTCTTGCACTCTTCTAATCTTGTGCTTGGGTTTTGGTTTTCGTTTTTGTCCTTTTTGATATATCCGATACCTGCACAATACAAATCACAAAATACACATATTTAATGCATTTTCTATGTATTTTTGGTCTTTTAAGCTTATTTTAATAAGGAAAAATGATATATGATTAAACACATATCAGGATGTCATAGAAAATGAAAACTCATTCAAACCAGTAGTTCAAACAACAATAAATGCTGAAGGTACCTCAACTACACTAATACCAGGTCTTGTAACTGCTGATGAAAAGGTTCAAAAGAAAAATGATGTGAAGGCAAGAAGCATGTTACTGATGGCACTTACAAATGAACATCTATTGACATTTAATCCGTACAAGGATGCCAATACTTTGTTTGCTGCTATACAAACAAGATTTGGTAGTAATGATGCCACAAAGAAGACTCAGAATACTCTTTTAAAGAAAATGTATGAGAACTTTAGTGCTCCAAGCACAGAGTCTCTTGATTCTATTTTTAACAGGCTTCAGAAGATTGTAAGTCAGCTGGCTATCCTGGGTGAAAATATTACACAAGAAGATCTCAATTTGAAATTTTTAAGAAGTCTGCCTTCTGAGTAGAATACTTATGTTATGGTCTGGAGGAATAATCCTGATCTAGACATAACGAGCTTTGATGATCTCTACAATAATTTTAAGATTGTTGAACAAGAGGTTAAAGGAACTGCAAGCTCAAGCTTAAGTTCTCAGAACGTGGCTTTTGTGTCATCTTCTAGCAGTACTAATGAAGTTAATACTGCTTATGGAATTAGTACTGCTAACTTAAGTGATGCCACTGTTTATGCATTTTCGGCCAATCAACCAAATGGGTCTCAACATGTTCATGAGGACCTTGAACAAATCCATGAAGATGACTTAGAAGAGATGGATTTGAAGTCGCAATTAGCATTGCTGAGCATGAGGACAAGAAGGTTTTTCTAGAAAACTGGTAGAAAGATCACTATCAATGTAAGTGACACAGTTGGATATGACAAGTCCAAGGTGGAGTGTTTCAACTATCACAAGTTGGGACACTTTGCAAGGGAGTGCAAAGGACCTAGGAACCAAGATAGCAGGAACTGGAATCAAGACAGCTCTAGAAGAACTGTAAATATGGAAGAAACTTCTTCCAAAGCTATGTTGGCTATTGATGGAGCTGGTTTTGACTGGAGCTATATGGAAGATGATGAAGTCCCTTCAAACATGGCGCTTATGGCTTTTTCAGACTCTGAGGTACATAATGATGAAACTTGTTCAAAAACCTGTCTAAAAAGCTTCGAAACTCTTAAAACTCAACTTGATGATTTAAGAATAGAGTTTAACAAATCTGAGTTTAATTTAGCCACTTATAAAAGAGGGTTAGCATCTGTAGAAGAGCAACTTGTCTTTTACAAAAAGAATGAGGTTATTTTTTGTGAGCAACTTGCTGTCTTAAAAAGAGATATCTCATATAAAGACTTAGAAATTAGTGTGCTTAAAAATGAGTTAGAAAAGCTAAAGCAAGAAAAAGAAAGCAATTAACTTAAAGTTGAAAATTTTGATAACGATTCTAAGAGTCTAGACAAATTAATAGGGAGTCAGATAACTGATAAAAGTAGAAAGGGTGTAAGGTTTGTGAGCTATAATGCTGTTCCACCTCCCCCTATAGGGTTATTTTCACCCCCAAACCTTGATTTGTCCAACTCTAGTTTAGAGGAGTTCTAACAGCCTGAGTTTGAAGGCTATGGACCTAAAACTAGTAAGAGTATCAGTGAAGATACTTCTAATGAGGTTAGGGAATATCCTGATGCCCTATTGGTTAAGAAGTTGGTGTCAAATGATAAGTTAGAAAAGAAATTTTTTTTCCTACTGTTTCTAAGATAGAATTTATTAGACCTAAACAACAAGAAAAACCAGTTAGGAAACCAGTTAAGTATGCTGAAATATACAGGTCATAAGGTCCTAGGGGAAATCAAAGAAACTAGAATAATCAGAAGTCCCAACAGCTAGGAAGTGACTTTGTGATGTACAATAAAGCTTGTTATGTCTGTGGAAGTTTTGACCATGTGCAGGCTAACTACAATTACCATCAAAGGGAAAGAGTGGTATCTGGGAATAATTATACAAGGGTGAATTACAATTATTCTGCTAAAAAGTCTCACCCTAGTGCTCATAGGAATATAGTTCCAAGAGCAATTTTTATGAAAACTGGCCTAAAACCACTTAATACTGCCAGGCCTGTTAATACTGCTCATCCCAAAACTACAGTTAATGGTGCTAGACCAATGTCATGTTTTTTTAAATAAGCACAATCAACTATATAGAGGCCCTATCAAATAAGAACAACATTAACTAACAAAAATTTTAGCCAAAATGTTAATAATGCTAATGGAAGATTTTATACTACTAGGCCAAAAGCAGTTACTACTGCTAGGCCAAATTTAACAGTAGTTAATGCTGTTAGGGAAAATCAGGTTAATGCTGTTAAGGCCTCAGCATGTTGAGTTTGGAAACCTACCAAACTTAACAGTTCATTAATTACTTTGAAGAGACACAATTATGTTGATGCATGAGGCAGATCCAAGTCAGTAATGGCCTGGGTCCCTAAAGGAAACTAATTTCCTTATTTTTATGTACAGGGTCATCCACAAAAAGAAGATCAAGGATATGTTGATAGTAGATGCTCAAGTCATCCATAAAAAGGTTAAACTGACTCTGGATGTTTTGTTATATCTCCTGACTTTAAGTTAGCTAATGAAAGTCAAGTTTTACTTAAAGTTCCTAGAAAGAACAATATGTACAGTGTTGATATGAAGAATATTGTTCCTAAAGAGAGTTTAACTTGTCTTGTTGCAAAGGCCACACTTGATGAATCAATGCTATGGCACAAGAGGCTAGGTTATGTAAATTTTAAAACTATTAATAAACTTGTTAAGGAAAATCTTGTGAGAGGTTTACCTATAAAACATTTTGAAAAATGACCAAACTTGTGTTGCTTGCCTTAAGGGAAAGCAACACAAAGCCTTTTGTAAGTCTAAGATTTAGAAATCTATTACTCAGCCTTTATTCATGTTGCATATGGACTTGTTTGGTCCAACTTTTGTGAGCAGCTTAATGAATAAGAAATATTGTCTAGTTGTCACTGATGATTATAGCAGATTTACTTGGGTTTTCTTTTTAGCATCTAAGGATGAAACTAGTGGCATTCTTAAGAGCTTTATAACTCAAATAGAAAATCTAGTTGATAAGAAAGTAAAGATAATCAGATGTGACAATCGAACAGAGTTCAAAAATAGAGTTATGAGTGAGTTTTATGAAAAGAAAGACATTAAGAGGGAATTTAGTGTAGCTAGAACTCCTTAGCAAAATGGTGTGCTGAGAGAAGAAATAGGACACTAATTGAGGCTGCTAGAACCATGTTAACTAACTCTACGTTACCTACTACATTTTGGGCTGAAGCAGTTAATACTGCTTGCTATGTGCAAAACATGGTATTAGTAGTCAAACCCTCTTTAGAGGTAGAACACCTTCTCTAAGCTTTATGAAACCATTTGGGTGTCATGTTACCATTCTTAATACTTTAGATCATTTATGCAAGTTTGATGGAAAGTATGATGATGGATTCTTTGTTGGATACTCATTGAATAGTAAGGCTTTTAGAGTATACAACATTAGAACTAGGAAAGTAAAAGAAAACTTGCATGTTAGGTTCTTAGAGGATAAGCCTATTATTGCAGGTGATGGACCAAAGTGACTGTTTGACATTGATGTTCTAACAAAATCAATGAATTATGTGCCAGTTGTTACAGGTATAAACTCTAATGATTTTGTAGGTACAAAAGAAAGTAATGGTGCAGGTCATTCTAGCAAGGAGCCAAGATCTAGCCAAGACTACATCTTAATGCCACTATGGAAAGATGGTTCACTATTTGATTCTTCTTCAAATGATGCTAGCAATGATGAGCCACAACCTTCTAATGATGCTGAAAAGAAGGATGATGAAGGTGGAATTGATGATCAAGAAAGCACCAAAAACAGTGCTCAAAATGTTAATACTGCTAGGCCAAGTATTAATACTGCCAGTATAAATTTTAATACTGGTAATCTAA
>BQNB010167448.1:0-11007 GCA_026074375.1 Tanacetum coccineum
ATAACCAGAGTCATATGGTTCTCTTTTTTATATATATAGAACAACATAATCCATTGACCCGATTCAGATATGTATATCAGATAGTATACTGAAAATGTGAATCTGTATATTCTTACTTAAAAACATGCAGGCTTTAGTTCATTTGGTTACCGTCATACACTCAATGGAAAAAGAATTAAGACATGCACCTGAACCTGACTGCCAATTAGAAGAAGTGTCAGCATTAGGAGCATGGATGGCGTCACCATAGTGTTCGCTATTATGAATTGGAGGTCTGTTTATATCAACAATAGCTATAGCCTGTGGCAACAATTGACTACCTGTTGAATACATAAACACCAAACCAATTACAATAGGAAATTCTAATAAGGGAAGTAAGCACATAAAGAAAAAAAGACACTTGCTAATTGCTGTCACACCCCCAAATAGGGTCCCGTTCGATTTAGTGTCCGGGGGCGTGACGTCATCCAATATCTCAAGTACAAAGCATAAAGAACGACCGCTAAGGGTACGTTTTAAAAATAAACACCGTTGCATAAATTTAAAATAATAATAAGTTTTACATCGATCAAATTTAAAAGATTCAAAGTTAAAAATGCGGAAGCTTAAATAAGTTCAACAACGGTATTTAAGATAACATAGATGAAATCTAGAAAACTGGTTCGGGCAATTAGACTTCATATAGATCAAGCAACAACATCCATGCTAAGCACCTGAGAAAAACATGCTTAAAACGTCAACATAAAGTTGGTGAATTCATAGGTTTTGTTCAAATGTAAATATTGTGGACCACAAGATTATCAAAACGTATGCGACAGTTATAGGAGATACAACTTCACATAAAGAGGCATTTTACGGTGCACAAAAGGCTCATGACACCGAAGCTAATACTGAAAGATAGCATGTACAGTGCTATAAAAGGCTTGCCCTTCAGGTGTCCGACCAAAGACCACCTAACTATTTCGACATGACATATATCCGTTAGTTCTTGGAAGTCTCGAACTAGTAAGTGCTTCTTACCCGGATAGGGATAATTAGTCCCAATAGATCTATTTATTCGCTCGCGCTCCCTTAACTGGTCTTCCGGTCAAGAAATTAACAATTCATGATAATTCGGGTAATTAGTGGTCTAAAAGCTACTTAGGCAACACGTAAACGGGGAATTTATCACGTATAGTACTTGTGTCCAGTTTTAAAAACAAACAATATTTCTCACCCCAAGTTATAAAACAATTATTCAAAACGAGTTAAAGAGTGGGGCTATAAACTCACCTTGATTGGTGAATTGAAGAAGAATAGTCTAGAATAAAATCACACCATAACGAACGACGGTTCGTAAAGACAACCTATGAAATGATGGTTTGGTTTAATATCGGAGTAGCAACGAATTACGGATAATGCATAAGCATATACTAGTGTACTTTTGTTAATATATTTACAAAAATTAACGCTTGTGATCGTATAATAGTAAAAATGTTTTTGTAAGTAAAACGAGTAAATAGTAGTATATATATTAATATTATATACATATAACGTCTAAGTAAAAATATATATTTATATATATATACTATTCGGCATTTTATTAAATTCCCGTATCTAATTTTATTATGAGTGTTTTCTAGTATTTGCTAAGTATAAAAATTTTATAAAAATTTCAGCATGACTCGTTTGTGTTTACACGTTTTCCAAAGTCGTAGACTTTATTTAAAAACCATTTTCAAATCACTTTCAATCCACTTTTTATAATTACAAACTATATATCAAATCTCGTTTCATAATTTATCAAAAGACCATTTGGACCCTTATTGGGCTTTTAGGCCCAATAAGCCTAACCTTATTATTCGTACGTTCAACGTTCAAAATAAGTGAAACGTAACGCATCAAAGTCGTACACTATTAAATAAGCTATTCACGAACTTATTCAATAAGCTACACCGTAGCTTTAATGCCTTGGTGTATTGTGTTTATGTTGGGTCTTGGCCCAGTCCAAAAATGTAGTTTTTACTTATCCATATAGTCCGATAAGCAAAACATTAAATAACAAACACGCGACCTAATAATAAGTTATCAATAAGCTCATAATAAGCCAACTAATATTAAGCTGACCACATAAGCTCGAAAATAAGCTCATGGTGTTGGGCTTGTTTATGGGACGCGGCTATAAGCCCAATAAAATATATCCGGGCTTATTTATTAAGCCAAATAAGTTTATCGTTTGTCCTTTCAAAATAAGCTAATAAAATATAAGTCAAACCAAAATAAGCTAAACAAATGTTTTCCTTCTTTTTCTAGTTTGGGCCGAACCAACATATAAGCCCAATAAGCTCAAAATAATCAAATAAGCTTTTCCAAAAGCTTATTACAATAAGCCGAATAAAATAAGCTATAGCATACCATTTTTATTACACGAAAATAACCACGATCACAAAACTATGATTTTCTCATATTTCTGTATATATATTTCGAACCATATATATAACCTTTTAAGGTTTATGTAGTTTTAAAATATTGTTTTCACAGAATAAGTTGTACCACTAGCATGTATGCATCAAGATGATAAGGAAAGTACAAGTTATTTAAGAATTTAAAGACTTGCAAAGTTTGAAGGTTTTTAGAAGGAATAATGAGATTAGAACAACCCAAATGCTGTTTAAACAAATAACCAAATGATACAAATGATCAAACCTTCAACAAATCTTCAAGAGTTTTTGATCAAGATTGGAAATTATAAAAGTGTGTGTGTTTCTTGGGTGGTTCGAACAAATGGAAGCAAAGAAAAAGAGAGAAAACTAAATTTCTAGTGTGTGCGTTATGAATGAGATAATGGAAGTAAAATGGGTTAAATAATACAAAGTTTACTTCACACACTATGTGAGTGTTATGTGTGTGTCGTGGGATGAGACAAAAGGAAGGGAGGGGACCAATTTGATCTCCCAATTAGAATTAAGCTAGGACAAAACATGTGATGAACCTTGTCTTATTGCAAATTTGAATTCAACTTGGTCTCCAAGGGTTATTAAGGTTGTTTGGACGCATGCATGCATGGGGAGGGGACCAAAAATGATTTTTTTTATATAATATAATGCTAGTTCTCTTTATTTGATTTAATTTTTAAGCCTTCCATGCATATGCTCATTTTTAAACGAAACACGGTTTACGCAAGTAACGAAACGAATAACGGTATCTCCAAAAATTATGAAATTTTAAATACTGCCCTAAAATATAAAAATGTAGTTATTGCCAAAATACTACAACGTTTGGCGTCCCGGTTCGCTCCCGATAACGATTCTCAGATAATAACGGAACAACTTCCTGGTTAGACGTAAAAGCTAAACGAAACTTTAAAAATTCAAATTACTAAACGAAAATGGCTAAGTTATTGGACGGAATTTCTTGGGGTGTCACATTCTTTCCCCGTTAAAGAAGCTTTGTCCTCAAAGCTTAGGACGTAGCATCTGCCACCGGTGCAGAAATCGGGAAAAGATGCGGGTACTTCTTTTGCATTTGGTCTTCACGCTTCCAAGTGAACTCAGGACCTATCCTCGGAGTAACCCACCTTCCATCGGATACGGTGTATCCAACTCTCAGTCCCAATACACCGCGTATGCATTCACTAATTTAAACGGCGTAACCACTTCCATTGGATACGATGTATCGAATCATCTGGGGACAGAAACTGTACCTATTATTTTCGTGCCAAAGTTTTTTCTATCTTTCTTCGGAGCAAATCCTACTAATTGTTTATCCCTTGTTTCAGGTAGTGCATGACAAGGAGTTCTACAAACGAACTATTTACACCTTTCAAAGATTCGGAACGAGTATTTCGATCTTCTAGGAGACACTTCAAGACATTAAGTCTTGACGACTTGAGATCGCCTGATTTCAATTTATTTTCTGACCAAGAAAACTCGGAGGAAGAAGAAGCTGAAACAATGGCAAAAACTATGGAACAGTACATGATCAAGACCCGAAGGGACTATGGATCGGGAGTCGCTAGGCCTAAAATTGATAACAAAGATCAATTTGAACTGAAAGGCCAATTTCTTAAGGAGCTTCGAGAAAACACATTTAGCGGTTCAGATAATGATGATGCAAATGAACACATTGAGAAAGTTCTCGAAATCATTGACTTATTCCATGTTCCTAACATCACTGTGGATCAACTAATGCTCCGAGTCTACCCTATATCTTTAACTGGAGCCACAAGTCATTGGCTAAGAAACGAACCAACTGGTTCAATCAAAACTTAGGAAGATCTTAAAACTAAGTTTTTAAACAAATATTGCCCACCTGGTCAAACTGTGGAGAAAATGGAGGAAATCAACAACTTTCAACAAGAACCGGATGAAACCCTTTATCAAGCATGAGAGTGCTTTAAAGAATTCTTGATGAAGTGTCCTTAACACTATTTGACTGAGATGCAGGAGGTAATTTTGTTCTACAATGGGTTGGATGTTCCAACATGACATATTCTTGACTCAAGAGGTACAGTTCCAACTAAGACAGCTGAAGATGCTAAAAAGGTCATCTAAGAAATAGCAGAATACTCTTAAAAATGGCATAATGGAACATCTAGAGGAAGAAATACTAAGACTTTTGATGGACTGGCTGCTATACAAGCATAACTGAACAATCTAGGAAGAGAGATCAAGCACGTGAATGAAAAAGTTTATAACAATGCAAAGGACCCTATTACACCAAAGATTGCCCACTCAAAGAAGAAGGGAAACCCCTAGAAGAAGCTTACTACACGTAATTTGGTGGACCTTTTCAAAGTGGGGGATATATAGCAACAGCTCTAGGATTTTATCAAAGGAACACCACAAATCCTTCGTACCAAGAACGAAGGCAATCTATGGAAGATACCCTGAGCAAATTCATGAGTGAATCAGCAAAGAGACACGAAGAAAATTCCAATTTGATTAAAGAAATCTAAGCTACGACAGATGCTGCCATAAGGAAACAAGGAGCATCAATCAAAACATTAGAAATACAAATCGGGCAAATATTTAGAAGCCTACCAAGCTAAACTGAAACAAACCTGAGAGACCAAGTCAAGTCGATTTCAACCACTATTGAAGATGATTCATACTCGATACGCCGTATTGGATCATCCTAATACGTCGTATCCACTAGACAGAACAGTACACTAATGTACAAGGCAAGACAAATGACGATTCCTTTTCCAAGTCGTTTGGATAATCATTGCTATGAAGAAGAGGAGGGGATCTATGGACCAAAATTTATGGAAGCTTATAGAGCTTCACATATCAATAACACCATACCCCAAAAGGAGAAAGACCCAGGGAGTTTCACTTTACCTTGTTTTATTAATTATACTTTCTTTGACAATGCCCTTGTTGACTTAGGAGCTAGCATTAGTGTTATGTCTCTCTCGACCTACCTTAACTTAGGATTAGGCAAATTAGCTCACACTAGGTTGACAATGGATTTAGTAGACAGGACTGTGAAATATCCAAAAGGAATAGTTGAAAACGTACTAGTAGGAATTGGTAAATTTACTTTCCCAGTAGACTTTATAATTCTTGATATGCCCGAGGATATCAAAGTACCCTTGATCCTTGGAAGACCATTTTTTTCTACCGCCCTTGCTAAGATTGATGTTTACAAGAAAAAGATTACTTTAAGAGTTGGGGAAGAAAATATTATTTTTAAAAGTGTTAAACCAGCTAGTAGTTTAATTAAGAGGGTCTACATGCTAAGTTTAAGAGAAATAATGGAACTTGATTTAGAAGCTAGGCTAATAGGAGAGACTTTGGTGTTAAATAGATCATTAGACTCTTTCTTGGAAGATTACATTGAATTAAATGATCTAAATGAACCATTTAAGCTTAGAAGAAATCAAGGAGATGATTTGATGCCCACCATTGAGGAAGGTGAGGTAATTGAGGAATTTAGAACTAGAGATGATGAACTTGATACTGAAATTGATGATTACCCTAGTTATTGTGACTCAGATAAAAATATCCATATAGATTGTGCTCACAACTTAAAGTTTTCATGCATGATAGGATTTGAATTTACACACGCTAACTTTTTCCTATTATTGTATGTCAATGTGATGTCTATAAAGTTTCATAATTCAATAATGAAAGAGAAGATGGTATACAAAGGGAATAATGTGTAGGAGCCTTAATGAATGTGTCTATTTTTGTTGGAACCTTTTCTGTTGTATCTGACTTTGCAGTATTAGAGGATATGGATGCTTATCGTGATGAAGGAATGGGCGATGTTACTTTTGGCGAACCATTTTTAAGAGAAGTTGGAATTAAAACAAAACGGTTCGAGGGAATAATTAGCATTTACAATGTTGCTGATGAAGTAACTTATCAAATGGTGCGATCACATCCGAGGTTTAAAACCACGCTAATAAGCAATGCAACAAGATCCGACCATTACTAAATGTAAGTGAGAAAGATGAGAAGAATAGAATCTCGCATGCATATCAAAAGCTTAAGGGGTTCTACAAAGGAGTTTTAAATCTAGGACCTGATTACATTCGAAATGCAAAAACAGAAGAATGGCTCACACGCGGGCACATTAGCGTGCATGAGATGGAATAATGAAGAGAAGCTGAAGACAAGTCTAACTTAAAGACTTCACTGTAAACAAAAGTGCTTCCCAGGAGACAACTTGGATTGTTGTTTAATTTTATCAAGTCTGTCTTCCCAGACATCAATACGACGTATCCGCTCCATACCATACGGCATATTGATTGTCTGGACGTTATCAGTCTTTATTTTTATTTCACTTTAAAAACATATTGTCAATTCTAGAATACGGCATATTCACTAACCTGATACACCATATCCACCAATACTGACCCGTATTTTGTTTAGTTTAGTTTAAAATTAACCGTAGGTACCAAGATAGGAATGCACATGTTTTTCCTACATTTTATACAGGACCTCGTGAAAGAAAAATCGACAAAGTTGGTGAAATGCATATTTTCTAGAATTATGTGTGTGTGTTGTTCATGCTAGGATTCAGACGCTTTTCCAGCACACAATCTTGCTCTTAAACGCAACTTGGAGAATCTACCGAACAATTATCAGGGGAGTTTCTCATTCTAATTCTTTTTAAATTCCCGTATTTAATGTTTTATATATATACAACACGGACGTTGTATAATTCAAGTGGGAGGATGGAATTAGAATATTTACTTATCCTAATTTTCACACTAAAACGCTTAAATTATGCTCAAATTTAAAGAAATTTCAAGCATACTTTTTGTGAAATTACATGTTACATAACCCGCACACAATAACCCTTGTTAGATATTGTGAGAATTTACCCTTTCCGTTTCCAAATGTTTACCCTATCTCGTACTTGTACTTGATAGACTTGCATCATATTTTTCTAATCGTTCTCATGTACCATGTGGATTTGTTTTCTCTAACTCTAGATTTGCTTGAGGGCAAGCAAAGTTTAAACGTGGAGGGATTTGATAACGCTTAAATTATACATGTGTTTAGTCGCATTATCCGTACTTTTGTATATGTTATTTGGTTATTTTTATATGCTTTTGTTACTTAATTTTACCAAAGTGTGTTTGCAAGTTTATTTGTAGCCAAGTACAGGAAAAGGAAGAAAAAGATGAAGAAATGATGAATAAATCAAGTTTTGCACAAGTACGAAGAATCCCACATCAAAATCAATTTCAGAAGCATTTCAAGAGCAAAAGAACCAATCATTTATGCTTCCAAGTCCCAAGATAAAGTTTAAATAAAGTTTTGTTGAAGAATAAAGACGCTCGGCCAAGCACAATTCAATCGGGAAGCTTAAACAAAGAATTAAGAAAAGTGCATGCCGAGACGAGAGGAGCAGCCGCCCGGCTGGATGCAATTACCAGGAGCAGCCACCTGGCTTTTGGAGGAGCCGCCCGGCTAGAATTTCATCATCTTATCCAAGTTATTCTTGAAGCTCCATGAACGATCAAGAAGGATCTAGACTCTTTTCCCTGGCATTTTACAACTGTTAGCCTCTAAGAAAACCATTTAATACCCCAAGGGCTTGACACTAGTATAAATAGACCCCTTGGCCATTGCTTTCACACACATCTCTTCAATCATTCTCTCTACTACATCATTAACAATTCTCACACCCTAAGGACGAATTTTCACCACCATTATCACTCCCAAAAGACCTCAAAACCTCTGCCATTTCCAGAAGTAGTGCTCAAGAACATCAAGGATGGTGTCGGGTATCATTTTCTAATTGGTACAAAGCTTGTAGTCGATTAAAGGCTTGAAGGTTGCTCTAAATCCTTCCATTACCTATTGTAATCATACTTGGGTAATTTACTTTTATATTTTCAGAATGTTTATGCTTGCTATGATTGTTGAAACTTTAAGTTTTGTTGAAATAATCATGGAGTAGTCCTTATTACACTTGTTTAAATGATGTTTATGCTATGAGGATTGTTTATGTTTGATTATGGTTTTTATCAATTTCATGTTATGTTTGAGATCTACTTGTGCTTGAGTTTTGTAACTATTGCTTATCATGCTTGGTTAGTTGTTGGTGATTTCATAGGTCAAAAGGGTTTTTATCAAACAACTATTTATAATCATTTTGTCTATGGATGATTATCTATTGTATTGACCATTTCTTAAGTAGCTTGATTATGCGAAGAAACTAGGGTGTGATTGTTAACAAGTTTGTGAAATGAATTATGAATCAAACTTATTAAATAAATATAATCGTGAATTGGTTGATTTGGCTTAATGCTTGATTTCATTGTCTTATAATCATACGCGTGGGTTATATACTTTAGAATCAAAGATTGGAATTTGTCACCATCATATTCTTAACTCGTAATCGATTTATCAAAACCTCCTTTATATGAACAATCCAAGTATTATGAATTAATCCAAACAAGTGTTGCCTTTTACTTATTGAATTTGCTTCATCATCATTTCTGTGTTATTAGTTGCTTTTATGGTATCTTGGCTCGTGACAACCATTATACCACTTTCGTGATACTTGTTACATAGATTCTTCACAATAGAAAACATCCAAATCCTAGTGAACGGCCTAGGCTTACCATCCAAAACTAGCTACATACGAAAGGGTCATACTTGCCTGTGTGTTCTTAGCTTTATCCGGTAATTCGTGTTATAAATTTAAAACTAGTAATATAAAAAAAAGAGTTTTAGAGTTAGTAAATTAGTCGAGTTATAAAAAATATATATATATATAAAAGTTTCTTTAGTAGTCTTTGTAGACATAAATATTTTTGTTATATAAAAAAATGTTTCATCATAACTAGTTAGTATTTTACTAAATCTTCTTGTAGTATTATAATAGTAAAAATAATACTAGTAATATTTTTCTTATAGTAGTTAGTTTATTTTCCTTTTACATCATATATAAAGTATGCAAAAAGATTTTTGTTCTTATTTATTTTTATTTTTATTTCCTATGATGTTTCGTAAATCGCTCTGAGTTTTTATAAACCCGCATTCTTGGGGTAAACATCTCGCTACTCCGTTCCGCAAATTTAAACGTAAAATCAAAAAAAGGACTAAACCCGATAAAACACCGAACGTACCCCTCGAGATCGAATCACCCAAGCCATACACAAAACAACCGTTCATCGAGGAACTTTTCATTAAAACGTCCAAGATCAATATATCTGAGACGAAATTTAAAACTCTACCCGATTCCCTACGCATAACCGTTATTGATCCTGATGACCAACCCATGTGGTTAACCACTAAGAACGTTACACCAACTCCTAGTTCTGCTATTATTCAACGCCCTAATTAAAATAATTTCCATATCAAGGGTACCCACATGCAAATGATTCAGGAAAATCAATTTGATGGGCGAATCCGGTCCGATCCTCATCGAAACGTAGCCAATTTTCTTAAGATAAGTAACATATTCCAATATGGTGAAAATCAAGAGGAATTGGGTATGTTGAGGACTTTTCCTTTCTCGTTATCCGGAGAAGCTAAGATTTGGTTGAACAAACTTAATGAAGGAACTATTACTTCGTGGAATGAATTGAGAGAAGCTTTTGTTAGCCGATACTTTTCTCCCGCAAAGTTTAAACGTCTCCTAAACGACATTCATACCTTTCACCAAATCGAGCATGAAACTTTCGTTGAAGCTTGGCTTCGAATCAAAGAAATGCTTCACACTTGTTACGGACATGGTCTAACCAAAGGAACGATAATTCAAACATTCTATCATGGTTTAGACGATCCAACTCAAGCAATTCTCGATGCCAGAGGAATCTTCCTCTACAAAACTCCCAACGAAGCATTCAAAATCCTCGAGGAAAAAGTCCTTATCAAGCTTGATTTCTCGAAGGGATCTCATGTCAAACCCCAACCTATAGCCGTTGTTTCTACTGGTGGAAGAAACATCAATCCCGATCACATAATTTTGATGGATAGATTTGAAGCTCTCGCTACACAAATTGATTTCGAATTCTTAATCATAAGGAAAAAACTCAAGGAGATGCGAGATGGTCGTAGAGACAACCATGCTTCACAAATATACATGAGTAATGACACGCCGATATGTGAACATCAGGAAGCGAATTACGTCCAAAGATATCATGGAGGATATCACGACCAAAATTCCAGAAATCCGTACTCCTACCCGAACCATAACCCAAACTGCCACTTTCCTCAATCCCAACCACATTATCGAATGCCACATCCATCATAATATTTCAAAATACCCAAAACTTCAATGGAGGAGATGATGAGAGAATGGATGGCTAATCAGATTAAAGCCAATAAAAATATAAAGAACCAAGTGGTTGAATTAGAACGTAAAATCAAGCAAGGATTAAGGAACCGCCAAATGATTATCAAGAACTTGGAGAGGTAGTTTGAGTATCTAAATGAGAAGTTCCAGCGTATTAAATCCCTTCTTAGTATGACGAATACCAAACCGAGACATGAATTTATCTGCAAACCACACTCAATCCGAAACGAGAACGACAAGGGTGATGTTGAATTTATCAAG
>BQNB010167449.1:3291-13997 GCA_026074375.1 Tanacetum coccineum
ATATTGAAGACCCGTACGATGATGATGACATTGATGACTGTGGTTTGACCGAAGATAAACTGAATATTGCTAATGATTTTGATATCTGTCTTCAAGGTCAACTTAGATAGCATATGTTGGTCTCATAAGTTTTCCACATCATTTATACGATAGGTTAGGTCTTAAGCATAAATGGTGCATTTGTTTCCCCATTTTGAAGTAATAAATTTATGAGGGTTCAATTCGCCCTTTACCCAAAAAAAATTTATCTAACTTTTTTTTTGTTTTCAGGTTGAAGATATTGTTTTTGCTGTGCTGTTGTTTTAACCTTTTTGGTCAGGAGTTGCGTGACTGTAACACCACTCACACCTTCTTTTAGGTTTTTTCCTAGGTTTTATAGAATTTGTAAAAGGGATAGGTTAATAGGATTTGTGTATTGATTGGATTTGGTGTTGTTGAATGATGGTTATTTGTGTTTGAAATCAATAGTAATTGTTAGTCTCTATGTTCAACTGATTTGGTTTCCAAGGCATATACCATTTGTATTTATTATTTTGTATTGACCTACTTCCATTAAGAAGCAAGGAATTATAACATTGGTAAGGTTAGGTATGTGTTTTTTGATTGATTCCACTTTTGTGCCTTAGTCTGCTTATTACCATAAGGAGTTATTTTTTTGTTTATGTTGTATTTTGTATTTCAAAATGGTTAATGGAGATAAACCTTCAAAGGATAAGGGTTTTGGTGGTGCATCAGGATCTAGTAAGGCTCATCTTGATCAATTTGATCACTTGTTCTTGCATATTAATGATACAAGTGGAATTCCTTTAATCAATTTTAAATTAGAAGGAACTAAAAATTATAAAGTTTGGTGTGCTGCTATTACTATAGCTATACATACTAAAAACAAGATTGGTTTTATAAATGAAAAAATTGAAAGGCCCACTCATACTGATTTTTTGCAAGAACAATGTGATAGATGCAATTCTGTGGTACTTTCTTGGATTCTTGGTTGTGCTTCTCAAGATGTGTTTATGGGATAAATTTTTTTCTAAAAATGCTAAAGATGTATGGGATGAATTGGAAGAAACATATAACAAAGAAGATGGTTCTTTTATTTTTAATATGCATTATAAAATACATTCTTTCTCTCAGTTTGGTTTATCTCCCTCTAATAACTATCAGAAATTCAACGCATTATGGAGGCAATATGACTCCATTGTTAATTTTCCTAACTGTACTTGTGATGGTTCCTCTAAGCTTAAGAAACACAATTAGCTTATCAAGTTGATGCAGTTTATTATAGATCTTTATGAGGTTTATGCTCCCATTAGAAGCATAATCCTCACAATTGATCACATTCCTGATGTAAAAGGTGCTTTTGTTACTTTATCTAGAGATGAGTCTCATAGAAGTACTCCATCTCAAAATGTGTCTAAAACTAACATTGCTTTTGTTTCTAAAACAAATTCATGAAATACCGACTGGTCTGCTAATAAAAACAATAATAATAACCAATTCAGAAAGTTAAATACAACAAACGTGGTATGCACTCATTGTAATATGAATGGTCATACTGCAGATAGGTGTTTTGATTTAGTTGGGTATCCACCTCATTTTTTAGAAAGAAAAATAATACTAATAAAAACTCTGTTAGTAATAATGTTGTTTCATGTCATAAGGAATAGCCTGCTGGTTCATCTAATTCATTCACACAAGATCAGTATAAAAGGGTGATAGCTTTGATTAGTGAGAAATTTGGTCAAACATTATGCCTGCAAACATTGCAGTATTAATTGTGTGATAAGTTTATGCACTTCTAGATTTTTTTTATCATAATACCAACATAAGTACATTTAACATATATATTGGTTGGATTATTGATTATGGTGCAAGTCAGCATATGACTTACACTATTCTTAACATGTTTTAGTGGATGTTTCAAAACCTAATATGACTGTGGGACATCCTAATGGTACTAAAGCTCTTGTTACTCATGTTGGAAGTTTTAAAATGAGTAATAAGATTATTAAGGTGAGCAGAAAAACCTAAAAACTGAAATCAAACCGAAAACCGAAAAACCGCCCAATACTAGAAACCGACGGTTTGGTTTTTACATTTTCAAAAACCAAAAATTTTTGTTCGGTTTCGGTTTCGTCAAAAAATCGAACCATTAAAACCAAACTAAACCAGTTTTATTATCCTACATTATATATAAGTGGATACCAGAATGTTGAGTTGGCAAGTTTAATGCCACATAATCACCAAAGAATTCATGTCATTAATAATTAATGCCACATCATCAATTTCGAATTCCATGTCACCAACTTTTTTATCAAACTAGGCAGCCAAGAATGACATGTACGCATTTATTTATCCATGTATGCATTAATTTTTCCACGTATGCATTAGTGAATTCCTGGAAATAAATTGGTGCTAAAAAGGCTATTGTAAGGTTCGAACTCGGGATAATGAAGAAATAGGCAAAGCCCTTAACCAGTAGATCATGACCCGGATTTGTGTTTTCATTTGAAAAAAAAAACCATAAACGCACATTCAACATTACAATTTGAATTTTAAACCAATATTGTTATGGAGGGAATTTATGTTGACCAATTAAATTGTGTCACAAAAAACACCTACTATGGAGTGAAATGATTTTTGTTTTAAGTGTTAATTATGTCAATCCCTACAAAAAAGTTCGACTTAAAAAAAAATCTCAATTTATTTAGCACAAAACAATTAATATGGCGGGAAATGATTTGTGTTTTTGTTATCAGTAATTTCAAATTTTTTCTTGAAATTGAAGCTACTTAACCTAATATTGCACTATAAATAGTAAGTGATTTTGTGCATCCAATTCACATATAAAAACACACACCACAATAACTCACATACAGGAGAAGATGCAATCCAAAATGCAGTACCAAAAAGACGCTAAGCCATGCCAAAGAAGAAACAGTTTCAAGAAACCACCAGGATCATCAGATTCATTTTAGTAAATCTCATTTTAGTATTTGTATGTATACTTTGTTTTTATTCTCACCAGTTGAAATGCCTGTGTTTTTATTTGCAAGAATGAAATCAGGATCATCAGGTTTATTTTAGTATATCTCATTTTAGTATTTAGTATTTGTATGTATATTTTATTTTTGTTCTCACCTGTTGAAATGCTTGTGTTTTTTTACAGGAATGAAACCCAGTGACAAAATTACTCCACTGAAAGACATCACCCCGATGGTGGCTAATATGTCTATCAAAGGTCGAATCATTTTGATGTGGCATGGACACAGACAGAATGAACAACACAATCCCCATAGTTTGGAGTTTGTTTTGCAGGATGATGAGGTAATATTACAAAAACAAAAACACAGAATTTAGTTTATAATAATATGTCACCATTTATAGAAACATCAAAATATTTGCCACATAAATGTCGTTTAATTCAAAAAACCAAAACGTAAACCATAACTGAAATTCATAACAAGGAAGTAAACGAAGATTCATGATATATTTATATAAACTGGAATATTAAACTTTGTGTACACAGAATGATATAATCCAAGTGTATATAAAAAAAGAATGGATGTTAAAATTTAAGCCTCTTTAAAAGAGGGCATCTTTTATTTGATTTTAAATTTTGGTGTCACAAAGAATGGTGGAAGGATTCCACTACTGCCACATGCATGGAAATTATCCTTTTATAATAGTACCACCGTTACTAGAATTGAACAGATAGATGATAACCTTATTGGATTCATAAATGAGCCATTCACTCCGTATGTTGGACACTAACAAAGAATATGAAGAACATGATGCAGTATGTATTAAATATAGTTCATTCAAACCATATCATTACATGTTATGCAGTTGGTATGTATTTAACTATGAAATGTATATAAAATCGCGTTATCTTGTTGCAGATGATAGTATTGGTGATATTGTGGCAGTTAATTCAGCTGGTTCAGTAAGATACGAAGAATAATGGTTATCAAAAATGAAGAGTAAGACTAAGAATCTTTAATGTTTCTCTATACAGTAACCACATTTGCATACCATTTAATGTCAAAAAATGTTAATCCATTAATTTTTGTATAGTATTTTAAAGCCTGTGTTTTTTTACTGGTTTGGGCCATAGGCCAACAAACCCATTAGATAAAAGACATAACGGTTATTAGTTAGTTTAGTTAGGGTTACAGGAATAGTTGTGTCGTTTGTCTTTTAATCGGTATACCCCTTCAAGAGGCACCGATTCATATTGTATAAATAGGAGTTAGAATTCTGTAATCACATAAACTCCTTTCAGTTATATATCATAAATTGTATAAAGGGTTCAACCCCAATCTATCTTGTTTCTTTTATTTTTGAATGGTTATCATAAACATGATGCTTGTTTGATCATATAAAATCCTGGAGATCCTTCAAAACCTGTGCAAATCGGCTTATATGTTTGTAACAGGATCAAACAACACAACAATTCATGTTCAACCATCATTCAAGATTCAACCTGCGTTTTAAAAAAAAAAGACACAACCATGGATGCCAATTGAAGAAGAAAGACTAGAGACGGTTACAACACCAAACCGGTGGTTAACCAAGAAGAAGACGAATCTGTCAAGAGAAGAACACTACCAGGGTGCCATTCGAACAAGTTTTTGTTCAGAATATGCCTACAGGGATTGTAGAAAAAGGCAAAGGATATATTTGCCCAGCATTTTCATCAATGAGATTTTGGTGATAACCATGCACCCTTTTGGAATCAAGTTTTTTTAAAATGAAGACATCAAGTTTGTAGAAGGCATCAAGAACAGGAAGATTGGAGAATCAAAGATTAATAGATTAGGGGGGAATATGTTAATCCATTAATCTTTGTTTAGTATTTTAAAGCATGTGTTTTTTTACTGGTTTGGGCCATAGGCCAACAAACCCATTAGATAAAAGATATAACGGTTATTAGTTAGTTTAGTTAGGGTTACAGGAATAGTTGTGTCGTTTGTCTTTTAATCGGTATACCCCTTCAAGAGGCACCGATTCATATTGTATAAATAGGAGTTAGAATTCTGTAATCAAATAAAACCCTTTTCAGTTTATATATCATATTTGTATAAAGGGTTCAACCCCAATCTATCTTGTTTCTTTTATTTTTGAATGGTTGTCATAAACATGATGCTTGTTTGATCATATAAAATCCTGGAGATCCTTCAAAACCTGTGCAAATCGGCTTATATGTTTGTAACATTTAACATATTTATTGATATGGTTTATTTCAGAGGCGAAAAGCTTAATTTGACCTTCTGGGATAGTTGGGCAAAAAAATGGAATGAATATGTTGAGAACTTAGAACTGTTGGGCATATAGATTTGATGCTGATGTTAGGGAAAGTCAAGTATTAGAATAGTAAGATTTAATTTAACATTCGCCCCCCGCCCCCCCCCCGAACCCCCCCGCCCTGCATAACATTTATGTGACACAATGAAAATTAGATATACATTATATGTTAAATTGGTATTTTGCTATTTTGAATGCAATCCAGATACACCAACAGTTCATAATGCATTGTTTGAGACTAAGCTATTCGTCAATAGACAACTCCCTGAGTTAATTTCTTTTCGTGAGAGGTTAGTTAACACCTATATTAAGTGTTATTGTTTCTTAGTAACAATTACTTGTGACATGAACTATTTTGAGTTGTTCGTTAATAATTAACTTGATTAATTAGGTATGAAGCCCGAGAAGAGTATAATGCTAATGAGCATAAAATTTAGTTGTTTGCTCCTGAAACAAAAGTAGTGGCTCCCGCTGAGTTTATACAGGCAGCGATCAAGAAATTGGTTGGCTCAATACGGGAAATAGAACTGGTAAGCAAACATTTTGTTTGATTTATATGTGATCAATGATATCAATTATTGAATTATAAGAATATTGTTGGGAAAATATAAATTATAACATGTTATATATTCTAATTGCAGCAAACATAATGTGTTATCTATGCAACTGTGCATAGCATCCAATACGAAAGTGTATGCAGCAAGAAGGTGGACCTTGTTGCTTCCAAAGGGCCCACTTCTTCAAAAGCCAAACAACTTTAGTTTTGTAGCAAATGTGAAAAAACTAAAACCCAAGTAGCTTCTCGGTATGTTTTATATTTATTATTACTATTAATATAAATGTTAGGCAAGTAAAGTATGATACTAATATGTATTTGTATTTTGCAAAAATATTTACAAAATGATTATAAGAGTAGTGGATGAAAGTGGCAGTGCACAATTTGTAATTTTTGACAGGAATGTCTATAAGATGACGGGATTCACTTCATGGGAATTAATCAAAAAATATGGAATTAATCCATCAGCCTACTTCCCTGACGAACTGAATGGCATTACTGGAATTTTTTTTATGTTTAGAGTGTTGTACTCTGAATACAATTACACCAACAACAGTCATGTCTATAGATGCAAGAAGGTTTTTGATGATGAAGAGATAGTTAGCTACTGGAAAAAAGGTTTTGGCACATTAGGCGAGGTATTTATGCTTTCCTTACTTTGTAAAATTAGTATTATGCGTACTCAATTTAAAATAATCATTTTCTGACACTTTATTGTTGAAAGTTATAGGATACCCAAGATGAGTACACAACTTCGGCTAATTCAACCAAATATTCAAAGGTTTTGGATCTGAGCCTTCCATGAAGGTTACAACTTTAATCTCCTTAAAGCGTTGGCGATGGTTCCACAAGTGGTCAGAGTTTAGAATCAGGAAAGAAACAATAATGGAGTGTTGTAATTATCGATCTATCTGATTAATATGATACTGATAAGGAAGCTGAAGAACCAAATAATAAGAAATCTTTGGTAATGATGATGAAGATCTAAGTGCTACAAAAGAGTTGGTGAAAGTGAAGATTGAGAAGGAGTGATTGGAGAGCACGATGAAAATCTGCATCTCCATGGTGTTTTTAGTATAATTTTATGCAAAGCTCTTGCATTGAACAATTTCTATTATGGTTATGGTTTTTGATTTTTAATTTTGTTTTTGATTATTTTTCATATGAGTGTTTGCTCATGATAACTTGGCTTCAGTGTGAATCCATGGTTATTGTTGGGTTTAATCTTGATGGGTCACGGGTCGGCAGGTATGGGTCAGTTTGTGGGCAAAGTTATGTGTGAAGATAAGAGTTGATAGGTACCGAATTGTATGGCAATGGACCAGGAGTTTCACACGTTGGTTTTACTAGTTCTTGGTTTACCTATTCTTCAGGAGATAATGGGAGTATACCCACGTCTCATTTCATGCAAGTTTGTGTACATAACTTTGTTAGCATTAGTCTATAAATAGGTTGTAGGTTTCATATAATAATGTATTCAGTTTTCCTTTTAATATACAAAGCATTGAAAACCCACTTTGCTGTTTTGATTGGTGTTCAGCAGGGTTGGGTAGTCGGGTTAAAGGGGGCTGAATCCACACGTGGTATCAGAGCCACGGGGCGCATACCCGATGTGTGTAGAGCAAGAAAGGGACGATTGCATCTTATGTAATCAGGTAGAGAAAGACGAAAGCAAGCAGCAAGTTTCTTGATCACAGTGGGTGACGAGAAGAACGCAACAAGAACGCAGCAGCATGCACTGTTTGGAAACAGAAAATTAGCAAGAAGAAAAGTGAAAGAATGCAGCAAGATAGGAAGAGAACACACCAAGAAAGGTAGCAAGAGAACGCAGCAAGAAACATAGCAAGAGGTGCTTTCTCAAAGCAGGAAACAAGCAAGACTTTACAGCAAGTTAGCAAGCAAGAAGGTTGTCGCATCTGTAGCAAGTAGCAGGCAAGACAACGATAGCAAGGAGAAAGTTTCGTGTTTGTAGCAAGTAGCAAACAAGAAACAGTCGACAAGCAAGAGTCGGCAAGCAAGAGTCGGCAAGCAAGAGTCGACAAGCAAGAATCGATAAGCAAGAATCGATAAGCAAGAACGAGATCAAGGCCGGTATTTTAGCAAGAAATCAATACCGTTTTGGAACTTGAAAGTTTAGCAAGAGAAGTTAACAAGATAAGTTAGCAAGAAAGAAAGATAGCAAGGACTATTTTCTTGAAAGCAGGAAAGTAGTAAGAAGGAGAAGGGAAGAAAAGAAAGAAGAAAGGAGTGACGAGCTGCTTAGCAAGGAATAGGCAGCAGAAGGCAGAAGCAAGAGACACGCATCAGAAGCAAGTCTCGTGGAACAGGAAGACATCAAAGCAAGAAGACTTCAACACAAGTATGGTGGTGTTGAATCAGTTAGTGTGGCGTTGGAAGTTGCATTCAACGAGATGGAAGAGGATCGAGTCGAGATCATCAAGATTATGGGGGTGAATGTTGGGTTTAATCTTGATGGGTCACGGGTCGGCAGGTATGGGTCAGTTTGTGGGCCAAGTTATGTGTGAAGATAAGAGTTGATAGGTACATGAGGAAGCTGAAGAACCAAATAATAAGAAATCTTTGGTAATGATGATGAAGATCTAAGTGCTACAAAAGAGTTGGTGAAAGTGAAGATTGAGAAGGAGTGATTGGAGAGCACGATGAAAATCTGCATCTCCATGGTGTTTTTAGTATAATTTTATGCAAAGCTCTTGCATTTAACAATTTCTATTATGGTTATGGTTTTTGATTTTTAATTTTGTTTTTGATTATTTTTCATATGAGTGTTTGCTCATGATAACTTAGCTTCAGTGTGAATCCATGGTTATCACATTATAATTTGAACTACAAACATGGAGATGTTTAAGCCTTTCTGATAATTTGGTTATTTATTATGCTATTATTAGTTCTGTGAAGGATACTTTTGCATGTGGTACTATTTATTATTTTTTGATGTATATACTTTGAAGGTTACAACTCTAATCCCCTCGAAGCGGTGGCAATGATTCAACATCAGATCTCAGATTTTAGGAACCAGAAAGAAAAGTGAAGAAGAAACTAAAGAACCAAATGCTAAGAGAAAAATGTATCGTGATGATGAAGATTCGATTTACACGCAATTAATAATTTCTGTTATCTTTATGTTTTTTGATATTGGCTTTGGTTTTTGATTACGTAAGATATGAGCGTTTGCTCATGATAATTTGGCTTTGTTGTGCCGAAAAATCTTAAGCATCATAAGCATATCATCCAAAATTCAATCACTCAAGTCATCTTAAACATGAACGTGTTATACTTTATAATTCCATTTTTGTCAAAGGTTTGAATAAATACATAATAAGTTATCTTAAACTAAAGTCATGTTAAGAAAAAACCACTTATAAGTTGTTTGTTAGCAACGGATTCTGATAGAAAGTATCATTCCTGTAACATCCCGCTCCGATAAAGAGACCAAGAGTTACGTTATGGTGTCATATCAGAACATATAAACGTAAGCGGAAGACTTTATTAATTTAAAATACCAAGTCATGAAACAAAATGACCTCCAAAAGCATTAAATTCCAACAAAGTCTAAATAAAAGAAATCTTCAAACGAAAGGGTCTTAAATATAAATCCAAAACAATATGAAAGCTAATAAGGGTTGGTCTTCTAGAAGCTTCCTACACTCATTACTTATATCCCAGCTTCCCGCTTAGTACCTGCCATAGTAAAAGAAAATGCGGGTGAGCTAACGCTCAGTGAACAGATAATAATGATAATAACGGAAATAAAATGAAGGTTTGAACGAAATGAATCCCAAGAATCTGCTAAACAAATGTCATATGAAATAATAAGTGATGATCAAGAATTAAGGATAACAAAGGAGTGCCCACGAGCTCGAAACAAAAGTCTAAAGCATGCCACACGCTTAGACTACATAATCCAACATACATCATATCATATCATATCATAAAAAATTATACATGGGAGCTGCAGACTCCAGATGTACCCTACAAAATGTGAAATGAGGTGTATTGCACACACACAACCATTCACCTGAACTGAATAGAACAAAGTACCTAGGATGCATCCATACGCTTCCTGCAAAACAAAGATATATCCATATACACAAGCACTATGGCGAGTGTACGAACATATATAATCAAATCATAATAAGTGCACATATAAAAGGGAACGCCATGGACTAATCACACCGCCACAGATAGTGTCATGCCATTGGTGCATCAATGACATGGTCATGGTACCTCTATGACTATCCAATGACCAGAGTAGCAGTCGCAACAACAGGTCACAGGAACAATCCAGGAGACAATCCAACGACCAGAGTAGCAGTCGCAACAACAGCTACCGCAGTCAGAGGGGCAGGCGGGGGAACGACAAGTACACCCCACTACCAATGCGCACTCCAGAAGAGCAACGCGTGGGGAACGGATACTGTGAGTATCATAGGCAGAAGGGCCATACTACCAATGAGTGCGTCCAACTGCGCCAGCTAATTGCCAAATTGGTAAAGGAAGGCAGATTGGATCACCTGGTGAAGAACATCTTTATCGTGGCTATAGACTACTTTACTAAATGGCTCGAGGCGAAAGCGGTCGCCACAATCATAGGGAATCAAGTAAAACGATTTGTTTGGGATAACATTGTGTGCCATTTTGGATTACCTGGAGAAATAGTTTCGGACAATGGGAAACAATTCTGTGATAACCCGTTCAAGCGTTTTGCGTCTGTTAAACATCCACAGACCAATGGTTTGGTCGAGCGAGCAAATCGAAGTCTAGGAGAAGGAATCAAAGCGCGCCTGGATAGACACAAAGGCAGGTGGGTAGAGGAGTTATCACA
>BQNB010167450.1:0-13997 GCA_026074375.1 Tanacetum coccineum
ATTCACTTGGACCTGCTGCATTGTCATTCCAATAGCGTGCATAGCTTTGATAAGCTGAGTAAACCTTAAGTAATACTCATGAAGTAATTTACCCTTGACTGATGTAAACCTATCAAACTCATTGTACATCTTACACTTACGTTTTTGCTGTGAAAGTTTGATGCCTTGCATGAGTAGCCTAACTCGATCCCAAATATCTTTAACAACATCGTGATGGTTGATAAGAGAATAAACATCTGGTGGTAGACCTTGAAGAACAATATTATTATCTCGAACATCACAATCATCTTGAAGCTTCTTTTGGTACGAAAGTTCTTCATAAGTCTTAGTTCTTGTGACACCATCCACTTCAATAGTTCCATAGACAAGTTGTTCGTTAAGGATTGAGTTAAGAATGATTCTACCATGTTCCTTTCCTCTGTTGTAAAGTATTGTTTTCAAAACATGTCAATGGTTTGCAGTTATTTCAGACTGCAATCCGGTCATCATCTTAAAGGCAAGTATTTCGTCAAAAAAAAAACTTGACCTCTCAACAGGAAATTCAATTTTTTCTCGGGCATGATCTACTTAATGATCATGTAAAGGCTTGTGTATACTTTGCTACACAACCCGATCTTTCTCAAAATTTGTGTACGTGTCAGTGCACTTATTTTTTAAAATAAGAGAAATCTTATTTTTATTGGTGTAAAAGTGTTGTTTTTCAAAAACAAATCAGTCTTCTTAGTTTCTCATCAGAAAAATATTTTAAAAGAAAATTCCATCACTCAAACAATGACTACAGCTCTTTAAATAGAAAATGGGTCATTATTTAAGGGGGAGAAAAGTGCTAACGAATATTCTTTTAAAAACGATCTTCAACAATTCACGAAAATTATACAGAAAAAGTTTTAACTTAACGGATAATAATTTGAGGAGGAGTTAATTTATTTTTAACTCCAAGTGCTTAAGTTTTCAAAAGTTAATAACTTTAGGGGCTTAAATATAATTTAAAGGTTAGTGGCTGAGGCTTAAAACTACAAACGACCAAGATTGCCAACACCTTATAGTTTTAAAAGGCTTAGGGTTGTTTGGAAATAAATACGTAGTTTTAGAAGCTTTAAAGTTGATGATATGTTTCTGATTCATCTAATGTGTCCCCAGTCGGCTAATCACTAAGCTTATTATCATAAAAGTAGTTATATTTGATAAAAGAGGTACACATAGGTTTGATGATTCCTTTAGATAGTCAGTATCCCGTAGGAAGAAGTGTGTACATCCGGGACTTAATTGTCGTTGGTGTTATCATTTAGACTACTTAGAGGGTTTAATGTCTACATCCAGGACTTAGTTGACTTTGGTGTTACAATTTATGTCATCACTATCCTGAAGAGAGAAATGCGCATAATGTTTCAACTTCTTGAAAGGGATAAATTGTGTACTTGGAGTATTTGGGCTTTATAAAACAAGACTTCTTCATGCGGGTACTCTTGACCCGATGTGCTAGGAAAAAGCCTTGAATTTACTCAAGAAAGGATTACTGGTTCAGGGGGAAGCTATGGAAGACTCTAAAAGATGAGATAGCAAGCTTGACTACAAAATTCAATAACAATCCAAAGGTTCTCGATGAGCCAAATGACAATTCTGGTAGCTCAAGTAGCTTACTTTATGGATTTGATGATGAAGTTCAAGACGTCTCCAATGATGAAAAAAAATTTAGCAAACGAAAAAAAGTCAATGCAGAAGTTGCAGAGAAACAAGCTAGATATGAACAACCAGTTTAGCTCCGTCATCTGCTGAATACGCTGAGATTCAGTCAATGGTGGAGAGTCCCATTCATCAAGAGGACCATGTTGTCTAAAGAACTCCACTCGTTGACACTATTATCTTAATGGTTACTAAAAAGCCAACACCAACACCACCATCACAAACCACACAAGCTCAAGTTACAGATGTATCCGAATCTGACTCATCATCAGAGTTTGAGCATAGAATTTCAGAACTTGAAAAGTAAATTGAAGCAATGCCAAAGAGAGCTTGGACATAGAAAGATCATAAACAGACTAATGAAATGGTACAAATGATTGACAACCTCTTGCTGAAAAGACGGTTCAAGAGAACCTTGGAATGCTATGTTGGTGGAAGGATAAACAAGACGTACTACAGACTACGTCTGCGGACAATCTGACTTTGTCATTTTGTCCTGCTAATATTGAGGTCCTGTTTCGTTGTTTATCTTGTGAATATGTATATATGCAGTGGCAAATCATAATAATTATGTAGGTGTTGAGCATAATTTTTTAAGAATTTTTCATTAAATTCAAAATCCTTCAAAATATGTGCTCAACACTATATCATTCCCTCATAAATTAAGAGGGAGCATTAAAATGTTCCTATAAGCATGCTTAATAAGACACCATTTCTCTCCTCGAAAGCATCTCTTTTAATCAATTGATATCTAAAATATCAAACGATTTGACATTTTTTATAAAGGGAGAAAATGTGATTAAAACATATGGCTAACATATGTGATCTAAAATGACTCAAGTGCAACGTCCTCTCTATATGTGCAAAAAATTTCGAATATCGATGCACATATGAAAGGGGAGCAATTTTTAAAAATATGAAAACATCGAGGTATAAATGTTTTGATTTATATCATAACTACCTTGATTGATCTTTCAAATTGTTTTATTGGCTACAATGGAAATACCCAAAGACCGACCAAGTGCTTATTCTTATGGAGATATAAGGCGGTTAAGATTAGGTATTCGTTCCATCATCGAGCCAGAACCGGAGGGATCTACCAAGGGACATTCCAATGGTTAGATTAGAAGTCCTTAGGTATGATATGAAAAAGGAGTAAAGTGAGATTGGGAAAAATGTTAGCTAAGACATGAGTTATCGTCGGAACAAACCCAACATAGTGATAATGAGGACGCATTAGTTAACATTAAAGGGGTTTAAGAATTAAAAATAATTGTAAGGATAAAGGGTGTAAAGAAAGAAGCCCTCCATACACTTAGGCAGAAACTGGGTCAATACATATGCTATCAGAATCACACAGTTGATTGTTGGTATTAAAGATAGTCATCATGGACCCAGTGACGCAATGTATAACCCTCCCAAGCTACTTAGACTTCTCTCAAAAGAAGTTTGTTTCATTTCTCACGGAGATTAAACACATTTCTATCGACTTTCTCACTTCGAGTTAGTTGGTATTGAAAAGGTGGCAGTCAGCTCAGCCTCCGATCACTAAAACCAAAACACACTATTGAGTCTAGAGCCAAAAGAGATCATTAATAAATCTCATTAGGACACTATTCCTAAATTACACTTGTTGTTCATACATTGTGAACACATGTGATATAAAAAGTCCTACGCATTAACCACATGATCTTGCCAGAACATTCAAAGTGATACTTGTAAGTATTCACAGTGACGAATGGAAATCCTTCTAGTGTGAACAGCAAATAGCACTACAGTAGGTGACTTATGCGATCCTATATGGATCAAAATTGTGTCAAATGGATATCGATTTGGTCTAGTTTATGAATTGACGACTCAATCTGTAAGATAGTAACTAACCGATTCACTCTTACCGTGTTCTCTGCTTAGAGACGTTCTGGTAATGAGAACAAGCTAGCACAGTTGTGAAACCCTATCATGGAGATTCTCTTAATCTACCTGATCACATGTATAATATTTATATTGGTTTAAATGGTAAAACAGAGGTTATCACAACAAAACTTTGACGAATGACTAAGCCATATTCGTCTATATAAGCTATTTATTGGTAACCTCTTAATTGTAGATTTATATAAAAATTTGGCGGTTTCCTGTTGTAGCAGAGTCTAATTCATCACTACATGCTCATACTAGATCAACAAATATAAAGACATGATGAAAGCTCAAGTACATGTTACTCAAGTCTTCTGCTACTCTGATACCCAAACATCTTCCTTGAAGTGTTAAGTGTTCATGATGAAGCATTCCAAGGGAGATTCTTCGATAGCCTTCAAGATGATGGAACATATGAGTATGTTGGACCAAAATATACAAGATCACAAGATGGCATGATCGAGAGATGATAAATATTGAAGATCTCAAGAAGTACAACATCAAGATCACAAGAATGCCAAAGCATGTAGGAACAAGCTCCAAGAAGCACTACATCAATTCACAAGATAAAAGATAAAGAATGAAGACTACTAGCAAGACTGAAGACATTTTTAGAATGCTAAGCTTAAGATCATTGTAATTTGGAGTGAACTCCCTTAGGAGGAGATTGTTAGGAATATAGAAAAGTCTCGGTTACTACCAAAATAGATTAGTTCTTAGCTCGTAGTTAATGTTTATTTAAGTTAGTAAGATAACCGAGCTGACTCATGGATAACCCATGGATCTAAAGCCTTTTAGCTCTTGTAAACACTATAAATACCTTCTCCATTCCATTGAGAGGGTGTTGGTTTCATTCTATTTCACACACTTTTTCTCTTTCTATCTCTAGAAACTTTCCAACCTTTCTTTCTCTCCTTCTCTCCTCTCCTACTCATCTCTCTCTACATTTCTCTATATTGTGTATATTTATGTGGATTTGATATCCTACTATCAAGCATAGGAGGACAGTTATTAGCCCCATCAACAATCACATTCTCTGCCAATGTAGTCATTGTGTATTCTTTGAATGATTGATATTACAGATCGTTTTTGATGAAAAGTAAGTGTTGTGTGGTTTGAATGTTTGTTGTTTGAGTGAAAAAGGTTGAATCTTTAAGTAAACCGTGAATAAAGGTTGTGACTTTATCGCTAAAGTTATTAAAGGTTGAAACTTTTTCCTTGAATCGAATTCGAAAATTCAAGTAGGTTCGGTTCCTGATTCGATTCAGACCTTAGGTTTAATTAAGAGGTATTGGTTCGGTTAAGAGGTTCAGTTCTGTATCGATTAAGAGGTTCGGTTATGGTTCAGTTCAGACCTCAGGTTCGGTGTTTCTGGTTCGGTGGACCTAGGTTCGGTTCACCTGCACTAATTTTTTTTAAAACAAAGCCGCTAGTGGGACACGAACCCAAGACCTGAGGAACAAAATCTTTAACTCCACCTTCTAACCAACTAAGCTAGAAAGCCAGTTGTGTTATGTCTTTATTTTGATAATATATAACACAAATGTCGCTGCTTCCTTTTAGTATAGAAAATTTGGTTGAGGCTAGTATTTGAAATACAAGAAACCATAAGTCTTTGTGGAAACGTGGTTCGCATGTTTTTTGAATGACTTTTATGATAAAGCTAGAGTTACTAGTTTATAAAACCGAAATGGTTTTCAAAAGATTGAATCTTTTTCTTCCAAAATCTTCAAAGATAAAACTTTCTTCACCGAAACCTTCTTAGAACCATTGTGCTACAAACTAGAGTCGCTAGTTTATGTAACCGATATGGTTAGCACAAGTCTTAAACTTCTTCAATTTGGAACCAACAAAATTTAAAACGTTTTCACAAAAAACACTTTAAATCACTTAAAAACTAAGTAAAGTTTAAACGTCTTTAGTGTTTCTCACCTTCTAAACACCCAAGGAGTAATAAAAATCAAACCTTTATGGTTTTTAAACACATAAAAATTGAAATCATTAATCCTTGTATGCTTGAAAGAAGCAAACCACCAAAACAAGTAAAAAACAAAACTTTGATCTTTAAACACACATAAAGGACACTTTGTACCATCCTATGGCTCTTAATACCAATTATAGGATATCAAATCCACAAAAATACACACAATATATAGAAATGTAGAGAGAGAAAGAGAGTGAGAGAGAGTAGAGATAGATGAGTAAGAGAGGAGAAGAGGAGAGAAAGAAAAGGTTGGAAGGTTTCTTAGAGATAGAAAGAGAAAGAGTGTGAAATAGAATAAAACCAACAACTTCTCCATGGCATGGAGATGGTATTTATAGTGTTTACAAGAGCTAAGCGGCGTTGGATCCATGGGTCGGCCCGGTTAGCTTACTAACTTAAATGAACATTAACTACGAGCTAAGAACCAATGTGTTTTGGTAGTGACCAAGACTTTTCTATATCCTAACAGTGTTCAACACTCCATTCCTCACTAAATCATTTGATTTACATCAATTTTTGAGGAGGAGCTTTCAAAACATAAAGTGTTTGAGCATAATTTTCAATGATAATTCAAATTCATTCAAAATAATGTGCTCAACACTCACTTTATCCCTCAATATATTTGTGGTGTCATACAATTAAAAAGTGGTAACACGCAAATGTATTAATAAGGGGGAGTGTAAAGAAAAATGTTTTTTTAACAAAAGAAAATTATTCAAGTCAAAAATAGTAGTTGCCAAATGTGAAGATATCAAAAAATGTTTTGTTAGTGATCTAAGTTGCATCTGGTATAAGTTACTCGAAAGCGTTGTTAGCATCGTTCGGGTTGCATCCGTTTGAGAGTATTCGAAAACCGTTGTTAGCGGCTTAGTGACCATCCATTTTAAATATAGACACACTTTGACACAACTAGTTTTTTTCAAATTTATGTAAGACATTCAAACATGTTCAATTCATAATCATGCTATATCCATTTTCTTCCATGTTCTTTCAAAATCTTATATAGCTATTTTAATCCATTGATATCAAAAATTATCATATGGTATGATATTTTTGAGGCGCGAGGAAGGAAAGGAAAATTGGCTTAAAAATATGATCGTCTTTGATGAGTGTGAAACTCACTTCTTTTATTTCTTTCATGTGCGAAAAATCTTTCAAAATTATGATGCGCATGTGTAGGGGTGTAATTCTAAATAAAAACTTTCAAAGTGTTAAAATGTTTTTGATTTATTCACAAATACTTTGATTGTATTTTCAAATGGTTTTATGATTTTGATCTTAATACCAAACAACTAACCACATAACAATGATCAAAGAAGTAATAAGGTGATAAGGTTAGGTATTATCCTATGATCCAACCAAAATCAGAGGGATCTACCCAGGGACATTTCATAGATAGAATAGAAGTCTTTAGGTCAAATGAAGTTGAATGAAAATGGGAAGAATGTCAACTTTGGCATGAGTTATCATCTAAACAATCATAACATGATGATAGTAATGACATCTTAGTAGACATTGAATGGGTTGAAGAATGAAAAAGAAAAGTTAAGTATAGGGTGGAAGGAAAGAATCCCTCCATAAACTTAGGCAGAAACCGGGTTAATACATAATTTATCGGTGTTAGGATTACGAAAAAGTCTCAGTCACTCCTAATATATATAAATCGTAGCTCGTAGTTAAACGTTCGGTTAAACGTAAGCTAACCGAGCCAAGCCCATGGTAAGCCCATGGGTGGTCGGCCATTGTAAGGAGTATAAAATCCCTCTCCATACCTTGGAGAGGGTGTTGGTTCATTTCATAATAACACATTTCTTTCTCTCTCTATAATTGTTCCAACCATCTTTATCTCTCTAGATTTCTTTCATTTTCATTGTAGTAGTTGTTTGATTTGATATCCTTCAATTAGAATCAGTCTCCATGGGGTGATATCATGAGATTTGTGTACGTTTTATCTTGTTTATATTCGGCTACTTTATGTTCTTAAGTCCCCTCATACGAAAATTTTAAAATATAAGTTTTAGTTGTTAAAAACCATAAAGTTTATGTTTTTATACAAGATATAGGCTTAGGATACTTAGTTGTATAAAAAGAATCAAGAAAAAACGTTAAAAAGGGTGTCTTTTAGGTGATTTTACGTGTTTTGGTTCGTTAGGTGTTTCTGAGAAATACATATGTTAGAAATCCAAAAAAGGATCGGTCACTCCACGTATTTACTTAATTAGCTCGTAGAATTAATGTGTATTAATTAGTAATCTGACCAGGCAAAACTATACATTTTCACATAGTATTGTGTGTGTTTTTAGTGTTTTCTCCCTTCCACTCTCTCTCTATCTAGCTTTCTCTCTCTAGCTTTATATTTGTGGGAATTATAGGAACCTACAATTGGTATCAAGAGTCATGGGGTGGGTTAAGTGATTATTTGCGGGTTTTTTGTTAAGCTTAGCTTATTGTGAGCATATATGTATCGGCTTATTTATTAAGAATTTTTTTTTCAAAAACCTTTCATTCTTTAAAGAACATTTATTGATTATTGTTGAGACTTTCTTAGTGGCTTATATTTATGTTAACTTATTTGTTGCAATTTTTAGTGGTTTATTTGTTCAAAGTTTTTCCAGCCCACATTTTTTTGTTGAAACTGTTTAGTATTTCTTAGTTAAGAAGTTTAGTGTTAGGTTGGGGTAAGTTTAGTGTTAAAGGATACGGCTTATTTGTGGTTTTCTTAATTTTCAAAACTTATTTCACATTTTCGGCTTACTTTGTGGATCTGATGATGAAGTTCAAGACGTGTCCAGTGATGAGGAAAAACAAAGCTGATGAAAACAAAGCCGATGTAGAAGTTGCACTTAAACAAGCTGGAAATGAACAACCAGTTTAACTCTGTCATCTACTGAACACGAGATTCAGTCAATGGTGGATATTCCTATTCATCAAGAGGACCTAGCTGTCCAAAGAACTCCACTCATTGACACTATTATCTCAATGGTTACTGAAAAGACAACATCAACACCGACACCACCAACCACACAAGTTTAAGTTATAAACGAATCCAAATCTGACTAGTCCTCAAAATTTGAGTAAAGACTTTTAGAACTTGAAAAGAAAGCTGAAGCAATGCCAAAGAGAGCTTGGACAAAGAAAGATCAGAAATGGACCGATGAAATGGAATAAATTATTGACAACCTCTTGCTAGAAAGATGGTTCCAAAGAAGCTTGAAATGCTGTGTTGGTAGGAGGACAAACGAGATGGACTACAGACTGCGTATGCGAACAATCTAATGTTTTCATTTTGTCATGCTAATATTGAGGTCCAGTTTTGTTCTTTATCTTGTGAACACGCAAATATGTAGTGTAGACTAGTAAAATAGGCTTATATAGTGTTTGAGTACGAATTTTCAAGAATTTTTCAATAAATTCAAAAAATTTCAAATTAACGTACTCAACACTATATAGATATAATACCCTCATAAATTGATGGGGAGTATTAAAATGTTCCTAATAAGGCGTGCTGATAATCGGAACATCTTTTCTCCCTAAATATTTTCAAACATACTTAAATAAATTGATATCCAAAATATCAAGAGATTTGACATTTTTGATAAGGGGAGAAAATGTGATTAAAATATGCAACTTGTAAATATGTGATCAGTAAAGACTCAAGTACGGTCTCCTCCCTCACCATGCTAAACATATTCGGTTATCGATGCACGTGTTGAGGGGGAGCAATTTTGAAAAGTAAAACTATCGAGGTACAAATGTTTTGATTTATATCACAAGTACCATGATTGAGTTTTCCAAATGGTTTTAAGGCAATAAGAACAATACCCAAAGACCGATCATGCACTTAATTTTATCAGAGTTATAATGTAACACCCTCAAATTTACAACGCAGCAGAATACAACATTGGGGTGCTACTTCATAATATAAGCTCACGAGTCACGGTAAACTACATTCAATTTTTATTAAAAAGATCAGAGTTACAAGGTCCCAATAACTTTATAAAAACTCATTTCAAATAATCCACAACATGTTTAAGTTTCTTTAAAAGAAAACATTTTATCATATGTGCAAAGTTCACCAAGTCCACGTCCTTTGATATCCGCATTTCATCCCATCCAAGCTAGCAAGCATATACCTGAGATAAACATGCTAAAAAGTCAACGAAAATGTTGAGTGAATTCATAGAGTTTATAAACAATCATTTTGAACACAAGCATAGCAAAACATTTAGTCCAATTGTCCATCGCGTACCGTTTTTATTCCCTACGGAGAATGATGACGGACGACATCACTATGATTCGATAGGATCTGATCCCAATACTAAATATAATATGTCTTCGTATGCCCTCGTGAAGAACACACGCCAGACAGGTCGTTAGGCCAAAAAAGATCTATTATTATTGCATTAAGCGTTCCACTCGGTTAGCTTGATTTGGACGGTTTCCAAAATTGAGGGCCACAACATAACACTCATAGCAACGTTCACATAATAAAATCACATGTGTTTGATTTTCTAAAACAAGCATGTATCTCCCTCGCGAGTTTTTAAAACATAAAAGATTTAAATGCGAGGCTATGAACTCACCTTGATGTTGCAAAAGAATTGGCAGAAATGCAAATATTAGGCAAAACATGACAAAAACTAATACATTTCGATCAGGAAGTTGCGGTTTATCTTAACGGTTATGACCCACCAGTTTAGGATGATGTATTTGGGTTTTTTGATGGATGATTACATCAACGCAACACGTTGATAAAAGGTTTAGGTTCCAAGTTGTAATAATTTGGTGGTTGGTTAAATAAAATAAATCAAAAGATAAACACAAAACATGCAATATATTCCGTGTATATTACATATGAAGGACGAGAAAATATATAATACATGGTGGGTACTATACATGAGTATGTACATAAAAGAAGTCGAAGAACAAGTTAAAGTATGTAATATATATATACCTAATATATATCCCATATGAAAAATACGACAAGTATATAATGCGCGGCGTGTATTTTATATAAGAAAAGTATTATATAAGCAACGTGAGAAAAATAATTAAAACAACATAATTCGATACGTGTTCGGAAGTCACCAAGTAAAATAAATAAAAAGTTATTACTTAAAAGTAAACACATGTTTTAAAGTCTCGAATGACATTTTAAAAGTTTTAACAAAAGTTATTATTATCCTTTAGTCGGGACTTATAAAATAATATTAATAATTTAGTATTTCGTTTTCCCTGACGAGTTTTAGTTAAAACATTGTCCTCATTCGTAAAAGTAATGTTTCGTTTATTTACGGGTTTATGTATAAACAATAACTAATAAATATATAAAGACTATATAACTTTGAGATCCTTATATATAAATCTGATTTTAAGATAATAGAAATTAAGAGAAAAATTACTAAGTATATATAAATTTTATAAGAAATTTGGCATAACCTTTTTCTGTTTATATGACTTTTTTCCTTCCATATTTATAAATTTCAATTCAATGTTTTTCCTACTTTTTTAAACAATCTATGTTGCAAATATCATGGTAATTTTCAATATATTAAATATAAACGATATCAAATAAGTAACAAAATATAAGCAAAACCAAGGCACACCTCCTTATGGGGCGCTGACCCAAATGCTCCCTTATCGTGCTGCTATGTAACTAAACGCAGCCCATTTTTGCCATAAACGCAAAAACAAACAACCCTCTAGGGGCTATTTGGACGCAGAAACAAACACCTCCTATTGGCAATAACATGCATAACAAAACACCCTCCTATATGGCATAACATGCAGAAACAAACACCCCCTTTATGGGGCGTAGTGGAGAGTAGGGGGGAGCAACCGATTAACCAAGAAAAGAGCGAGTAAGCAAAACAAAGTAACCACGAGCCCGACACCCTGAGGGTGCGGCTGTGGTGTGGATTATCCAAACGAACACCACTTTTTGGTATTTTTTGGATGGCGAAATGAACACGTCCCTTATGGCCATGTAAACCAACCAAAAGTAAAGAACAATCGAACTAGATATATCAAGAACGAAACAAATTAAAAACAAATAAACAACAGACAAAAATTTTATTATTAGTTTTTACAAAGCTTAACCAACCAAAACTCGTAATAGGCAGAAGAGGGTTGGTTTTTGGTGATATGGTTTTCATAGTGGCGGCTGAGCCGCATGGAGGTGGATGTGGTCGTCGCAGGTGCGGACGAAGGTGGTGTCTTCGGGGAGGGGTGGCCGATGTGAGGCGTCAGACACGAGAAAATTAAAAAAATAATATATACTTTCCTTTCAAAATTCGAAAATGCTCTTAGTAAGGCGAATCCAACCAGATTGACATTATAGCTAGCACAACCCAGTCCACTAAATTGTTAGAATTATAAGCCTTTGAATATATTCGGGTACCCACCTTTGGTACCCAAGATAATTTTTGCCTTTAGCTTGTTCGAGTTAGGGTTGAATGCAGTCATATGTGTCTATTCTGTCATTACGGATGTGTACGTATGGTCTTTGTCGCCTTTTCTGGAACATTAGTATTGGTATAAAGTTATATGAGTGGGCTGGTAATTTAGTAGCTTCAGAACTTGTGCTTGATCATCATTTACTAGACCGCAGTGAGGTTAATTTATAGACAAAGTTGTATGATAAGAGGTGAAATAAATCCCTATGCAATCATGTATCTGCAGCACTCGCTTTTAGTGTTGAGATCCCCAATGTATCCCAAGAGCAAGAAAAATGTGCTCGTTAAAGAAGAAGTTTTGTGCCATCCTTAGTTATCACAGTATCTGGAATGAAGAAAAAATTATTAAAAAAAGAAAGAAAAAAAGAGAAAATAAATAAATAATAAAGTTCAAAGTATAAGGCAAAGTTCTGGCACATGGAATCAAGTATCTACTATTCTCCCTCATCATTATCACGTCTTGCCTCTTTGAGATTTTTGTCTAGGTTCTCACGCCGTAACGAGCATGTTTATGTGTCAAGTACAAGCATATGGTAGCAACCTAGATTATGTCTGTGCAATTGAGTGACTTCACAAATATAAAACCCTATCCGAGTGACTCGTGTGAATTTAAAAATAAATACTTTCCCTATGTGAGGTGTTCTGTTATATGTCTATGCCTGAAAAGTTATTGTTATGAACAAGAAAAGTCTCAGTCACTTCCAATATTAACTAGTCAAAGCCCGTAGTTAGTCAATGTTTAGATTATAAGCTAATATGGCCCAAAGGCCCATGGAAATCCTTATAAGGCCCATGGCCGGCCAAATAGGGGGTATAAATACACCTCTTCATGCCTTGGAGAGGTGGTTGGTTGGTTGTATGTTTCACATTTTCCACTTAATGCATTTCATGTTCTCTACTTTCTCTCACTAGAAAATACATCCTTCCTCCCACTTTCTCTCTCTAGTTCTTGGTTCATATATCAAAGATTACTTGTATTTTACAATTGGTATCAAGAGCCATAAAGTAGTTTGCTTAGTTCTTGTGTTTGTTTTTTTCTTTTTGGTTCGTTTTTTTTAACCGTACGTATCTTTTTCTTTTCTCTTGAATTCGAAGCTCACTTGTACACTAAAAGGTCATTTACCTAGGTAAATTTGATCTAGTATCTTTGGATATAGGTGTATTTGCTTTGGATCAAAGAAAAAATCAATTTTGCTCATCTTTTGTTTTCAAAAAAACCTTATAAAGTACAAATCTTGATTTTGAAATTTTCGGCTTAAAAACCAAAAAGTTGTCATTTTTAAGGTACCTATAGGTTTAAGAATACTAGTTGTATAAGAAATTTTAGGTAAAAACAATCAAAAAGGTGTCTTTTTTTTGAATACTTTGAGTTACGTCAGTGTGTTACACGAATTTGCAGTTTTTAGTTATACCCGAATTTGCAACTTTTGTGTTGTACCTGAATTTGCAACTTCCTAGTTCTATTTGAATTAGCAATTCTAGTTGTATCCGAATTCGCAGCTCTCCAATGGTGTCCGAATTTGCAGTTTGTAGAAGCACACGAATTTGCAGCTTGTAGAAGAACACGAATTTGCAACTTACGAATTGGCAGTTTGTTAGAAGGACACGAATTGGTAGTTTGTTAAAAGGACACGAATTAGCAATTTGTTAGAAGGACACGAATTGGCAGTTTGTTAGAAGGACATGAATTGGCAGCTTTTTAAAGACCCGAATTTGCAATTTTCTTAAGGACCCGAATTTGCAATTTTATTAAGGACCCGAATTCGAAATTTCCCTTAAGGACCCGAATTCGCAATTTTCTTTAAGAACCCGAATTTGCAATTTTCTTAAGGACCACAATTTGCAATTTTCTTTAGGATCATTCACCTTCAGGACATGAATTTGCAATTTGTTCTTCATCTTCCAAATTTGCAATTTTTTAATACAAGAATTTGCAATTTCACTTCAAGATTATACGGTTT
>BQNB010167451.1:0-13997 GCA_026074375.1 Tanacetum coccineum
GTACTAGTGATACTTTTGCTTGACGGTTTTGAATTGGACTGTTATTTTGTTAAGAGACCGATTTAAGATGGTCAATCTCCCAAGAAATAGATAAGAAACTGAGACGATAAGGCCCTTTGAGCCGGCAAGACTCCAAGAAAACTAGCAATAAACTAGAACTTGTAGACTTTGATCAATTTTCTTCTTTATTTTCATATTGCAAAGTTGTAATTAAAATCTCAAAATACAAATGCATGGGTCCTAAACTTATGGTGCAAACTATTTACATGGATGAAAATGGGAAACGCAGAAGCAAATATGCAAACACTTCAAATCCTAAATACATGCATGCAACATAAACATTTAAACGTGTGTATAAAATCATGAAGTAACTCGGGTCCGGTGTGGACTTTATGGGTACCGGGAACCATATCATAGTTTGACTGTGATACGTTAGCCTTTCCAGTCTTAAGCTCAATGGTTGGGCTTGGGTTTTAAAATTGTGTGTGGCTCAATGGGCTCTTTTAGTTCACAGAAAATGGACCTTAGAAGCATAAAACGTTATATTTGTAACGAGTTCAGTTAACTCGCGAGCTACTTTAGATCGATCACTCGGGAATGAGTGAAACTAACTTGGTTTAAATCGAGTCCATTTGCATAAGTATACTTTAGAGCCGAGTTCTAGTAATTAGTACTTGCCCATAAAGATGAAACTTTGTCCGAATGGCGAATGTCCAAATGTGTCATTTTTCATATGTGCATTTTGTGTATTTGTATATTTGCATAGTTGTCATATAACATAGCCGCGTCTGGCTGAGCTTAAACTATAATTAACACAATTAAGAATATTTTTAAGTTTGCTGCTTGGTCGAGTCAAGTCGAGTTAAGTTTTGAAAGCCAATTCATGCTTGAAGCTATACAAGGTTAACTATTGGTAATTTTAGTGTTATTAACAATTTTAGGTGATTGTGTTTTACTTGATACCAATGGCCTTATACAAGTTTAGCTCAAGACGAGTTAGAAGGTGCGAGATGCACACTCGTTTTAGTTATCTTGATACCGTTACGACAAAGACGCACGGGTTAAGGGGAAGCGCCCCTTGCGGGGTCAAAACCCAACCGACACATATTTTACCAACCAAGACAATGGTTCATGTATAACCGAAAAAAACTGAATTTCGGTTGTTCAATATAACCAAATTCTGGTCTTATTTACAAAACATAACATCAAATAATACTCTAACGTTTTTATTGATTTATCGTGCCTTAGATTTCAATTGTCAATTTCTGTTATCCGATTATGGATTTCGTAAACCCGAGGCATATAGGGTCAAAATAATTTAATCTGAAAGTGATTACATGATTCAGATTGATATCCAGATAATAAATCATTCATTCAAGAAACTTTCCTACACTAGTTCGATCATCCTTGTAGTCTAGTTGAAGCATTCGTTAACACATAAGTTTATGCGTGATTATTAGAAAGTTTCTGGCAAGACGTAACAATTTGTTATTTGAGTATTTATATAAGGGTTAAAGCCATTAATTACCAACGTATTTTACAAAATTTTCACATATAGGTAATTTACTATATATAATACCATTAACACAATCTAAACTTGTTGCAACCGGTAAATATAAGAAATATGACATGTTGCTTTTTCACATTATCTATAATCTATCTATAATATATAAAGATTCGGTCTTTTCATTTAATGTGCAAGAGTTCTTTATTAGTGTGCAAGAGTTTTTTATTAGCTTCAATGAAATCCATCCAGGTTACCCCATATATTATCTGGGCAGTTACACGAGTGTTAAAGAACCATTAAAGAGACTGTACATCCCTCCTCTCCAGGTTCAATTAATTCGGCTGTTACACGAGTGTTACACCACTATTAAACCTGCTGTTACACAACTTACACAATTCCATTTAAATAGGATAGGACCTCCTGTATCTCCTCACACATCCTCCATAATTGAAAGTGAAATCAGGTATAATTGACAGCAACCACGCACCCTAAATCGCCATCATCATCATCATCATCATTACAAAAACATAATATTTGCAGCTTTGATTCTTCCCAATCTCAACTATCTTGCGTGAGGTAATTATTACAATTGGTTTTTATATATCATGATCTTACTTATTGATTGAATTGCTTTTATGTTTTGTT
Organism: Tanacetum coccineum; assembly: GCA_026074375.1. Taxonomy (NCBI): domain Eukaryota; kingdom Viridiplantae; phylum Streptophyta; class Magnoliopsida; order Asterales; family Asteraceae; genus Tanacetum; species Tanacetum coccineum. Next base: position 2,153 of record BQNB010167451.1, read on the forward strand.
TTGTTGTGAAATTATATTTTGGATTCATAATCAATTCATGATGAGATTCTATGCTCACCAAGTGTTTGATGAAATGGCTATGGAGTTAAGTTTGTAAAATACTGATGTTGTGATTTCATTCACAATGTAGTATATGATTCGACATATTTGACGCAATTCTATTAATATTTCAAGTAATCATTTTTCGTATATATTTGTAATTTTTGTGACCCTGATTTTACTTTCCTGTATTTGAGACAATAATTTGACCAGCCATGCTTTTGGTGGTCATGATTGCAGGTCATGGTGCAGAAAATCCTAGTCAACAATTAAATTCGTTTCAGATAAGTATAGAATATATTGATATAGAATTTAACAACTTATTACAAAATTTAATATATTTAATAATATATATAAATTATAGTATATATATATTATTCATATAACTTGATTTATAGTTTATAAACGATTAATTAGAATCATTAAAATAATACAGATTATTTTATAATATACTCAATAAAATAATTTATTAATTGATGCGATATTTGTTAATTCATAGAATGCATAATTATTTTTAAAAAACTATTAATTAAATAATATTTTAGGTTGAACCTCATTTAATTAATAACCAACTTAAATTATATTTTTGATTATGAATACATAATATTTAATTCAATACTCTAAAACATTCTAGTATAATAATCTAAAATTATATTTCATAAAAAAAAAAAAACATATTTTCACTATTCTAATATTTGATGCTCTAAATTAATTATAAAAATATCTAATGATAATCATAAATAATTCAATATCAAACGGTACTTTCATTTTATAATAAAAACTTATTTAAGTTGTCATTAATAATTATACATCCATACTTGTAATATAAATTTATATTTTATAAATGATTTATATTTCTATAAAATGCAACTTATGTATTCAATATACTTTGCTTTTGGTGGTCATGATTGCAGGTCATGGTGAATGAAAATCCTATCAACTTATCAAACTCAAGGTGATTGCTGATTGGTTGAGTTGATTGCAGGAGCTATCCTCAAGGGTGTTGAGAGTGCTTTAAAACCGGAGGAGAGAAGGCTACAAATGTACAATGAAGTGGTTGGAAAAGATTTTGATTCGAAAATAGGATCTGCAAGTGTAAGTCATAAATGGCATGTCTTTTTATATAAGAGTACTGCATAACTGTGTATCTGATTTTAGACAGTGGATAGTCGGAGTTTTATAAGTAGACTACATATGCTAAGTATTTGTATTCATGAGAAACATTTATAATGTGCAGTATATCCTTTTTTATCCAAGATTTTGTTTATTGCCGGGAATACATGAAAATTTTAAGTGCAACCTGTTTAATCTCCTATGATGAAAGCTTCTTTAAATATGGACATTAGACTCTTCTTAATATTGAGATACTAATAAATTCAAACTTTTCAAAAAGCGTTTACCCATACATCGTTATGATTGTTATTTCGATTTAACAGGTTGGACTTGAGAGAAAATGGAGAGATTATCACTAACATCAAAGTGCATTTGCTAATATATTGTTCGATATACATATATCTTATGTTAGTCGCTACTGTTATAGTCACATCTGCTTCAGTTCAAATGTTTTGATGAATTACACGTTGTAGTGGTAATCTGCATTTGAACTGATTTTTACTAAAGATAATCTCCAATTTCATATATTGTATTTGTTAGCACTATTATTATGTAATTCATTCTCTTCAATATTTTATGCTTGCGAGTCACTTAACCGTTATTATCATACATATGCAGAAACTTAATCGCGTTGAATCTGACTATCAAGAGATAACCACGTGTATTAATTTGATGTACGACTGCTTGACCTTCTAATAAGTAGCTCACGACAAAAAAAGTTTTCGTTTTTTTTATAAGGGTACAGTCTTCATTGGAACCAAAGAGACTGTATAAATAGAATAATCAAATATTTTCGTCCAGATAGAGTGCATAACAAGCCTAGAACGCCGAAAGGGGATAAATAGTTTATTGCGACTATACTGTTGGAAATTAATTACATGCATGAAAGTACAAGTTTTTTTAGCTCTCATAGAAGTTTTTAAAATAAAAGTTTTTGAAAAATACAAGCTAGCAAGTCGCAGAATGAAGATTAGATCCTCAGCTCTTTAGGAAAAGGTCTTAGCTGTTGTAATGCTTGGAATAACTCCATTAAGTCAATCAATCAGTGATTTCGATATGGTGATACACACGTGAAAGTCTTTCAATTGATGAGATCATTACTCTTCGTGATAACGTCAATTCTTTATTGGCGAGTTAGCTTTTTCTAAAAGGCATAATAATATTTTGTTTTTGTGTTGTATATATATGAGGCTTATAGAATGACATGTCGAAAGAGAAAATTATTTTGACTATCTTAAGATATTTTTGTTATAGTGGTTAGTTGTTACATAAGTACTTATGTAGTTGTGCCACCCTTTTTGAAAGATTCTTTTCTAAGCGTGATTTTAATGTAGAAGGCGATGGTGAAGGACCAATTTGCCATTAACGTTATCCAAAAGGTTCTTCAGATAAGTATGGGTGATTAACTGAAATTGTTAGAGTGAGTATTGAAGGTTCCTCCTTAGTAGGATATACTAACCGACTAATGAGCTTTAGTTTCATTAGGTTTTCCTTTATGGTGATTATGTTTCGTATCTATCTTTTACTTGTTAATAGGCCTATCCGTATTAGTCCGTCATTGTTTGAACCTGTTAATTTATATCGCCCATGTTAATTGATATCGTCGTATTTGAATGTGTTCAGCCGTGCATGTGTCTTTTTGTACATTCTATTGGACAACTCATATAGTACTCAACAACATGTCAGCAACTCAAGTTACAAGAACCTTTTGGTGAATCGCCTAACATGATGACATTCCTTATGTAGACATAACTTGGTTCTACTAATTAGCTACAACTTCAACACAATGTCTATATATAGAGTGCTAGAACTGAATCATACAGCGAATAAGTGCAGCTTTTTCTTATCTAGTTACTCTATTCTCTTCATGCAAGTACAAATATCTCGGAGACGAGGCGTCGCTATTAGTCATATCTATGGCCAGTATAGCTCGCAATTGAGTCAAAATAGATACTGTTTTAATTCCTTAGATCCTTAGATAACAAGGTGATTCCTGAAAATTTAATTAATTTGATGGTTTTGCTTGGCTCTCTTAATACCTTCCTATATGTTTTCGTAAGTATTAGCAAATTTCTGTTGTGGCGGGACTATGGCAAAGGTTGATAAGAAGTCTAATGAGATATATGAGATAGGAAACACAAGGTGGAATGGGATTGGCTAATTTTCTGAGATGTAAATATATTAGATATACTACAAAAAGTGGATATCCTATGCTTCATTTTGGGTGTCATGTAGAGTTGTAGCTACCATAAATCAAGGAACATTATAAAAAGGGAAAATTCTCAGAAGAGAAACACCAATGTTGATATCACTTTGTAGGCCAAAAAACATTTGCGACTTGCCAATTGAGCAACTTAAGCAGATTTCATTATGTGTCTCTTATTTAAATAAAAAAATGGACACATGGCGAAATTTGCTTAAGTTGCCCAGTTATACGATGCTTCACATAAGTAAAAGTTTAATTTTTTTCCAAAAAACAACCAGTGTAACGCACGGGAAAAATAAAAAATTACTTACTTTTGTGAAACACGTTTGCGTTCGTTTAGTTAAACCTAGCATCATGATTCCAATCATATTTTCCACAAAAACCCAAACCCTACTGCAAACGCACAGGTGCTCACAAACCCCTCAATAAAACATATTCACTATATTCAATTTATTGTAAAAAAACCCAAATGCTATAAACTTTTTAAACATTAAACCTAAATCGTCTCATCCAAGTAATACACATAAAAATCGACGCAATTGAACAATATGATGCAACCCGTAGCAAACGCACGAAACCTATTGACATAGTGCTCCCTTAATTGCAACAATCAGAGAACCAAGACAGTGCCAACAATCAACAATTAGAATACAACCCGTGGCATCACACGGGCTAAATGCCTCGTATATTTAAATAAAACACTTTCAGCAATTATTAAAAGACTAAAATACCTCTCTCTCTCCTCTCTACCCAGTAAAAAGGTAAAAAAAAATACAATTTTAGTTTATGCGTTTTTATACGTTTGTGTACTTTTTTATACGTTTTTGTATGTTTTCATTCGGTTTCTTATGTTTTATACAGTTTTGTACGTTTTTATACATTTGTTTAAGGTTTTTGTACGTTTTCATGCTTTTTTTTACGTTTTTCTATATCTCAGTACGTTTGTATACGTTTTAGACTTGGCTAAAAGATGTCAAAGTTTGACTGACACATAAGCCCAAAATTTCTGTATAATAAAATAAAAAAACATGCGGAGTATTTTATAAGTTTCGAAAAAATTTAAAAGTTTGTATGGTGTTAACGGGTCTTTATAAAGTAAATTATTTAGATGTGAGAAATTTTGTAAAATACGTTGGTAATTAATGTTTTAGCCCTTTATATTACTGTGAGGTTTAGAAGAAAATACAAAGCATTAGAACATTTAGGGTCCGTTTGGTTTATAAGTGGGGTAGAATTAAGAATTTGGAATTCTGGATTAGGATTTTGGATTAAATATTTTTACGGTAGAGCAGAAATTATATTTATTTATATGTATTTTATAATAAAATTTAAGTGAAAAAGATTATTTAAATATAAAATTAATTATGTATGTGAGGGGGAAAAGGTGAGAGTAAAACCAAACCATTTAGATGAGATTTTGAAAACCCTTATTGGTGAGGTTTGAAAAGGTGAATGACATGAAACAAACAACATTATTTTGGACTCAACCCAAAACCCCTCTTATAAACCCTCCAACCAAACGCACCCTTAACATGTTTTAGCAAATTGTTCAAAAGGGGCATCCGGCTATCGGGATGTTTCACTAAAGGGCTTGCAGTTATTTGGTTTCTTAGAGTATGGGGTGCAATATGTGTTATGTTTGTCACGTCGGTTTTTGTTTACTTGTAATACATATCATATAACATAATAACACGCCCGTGGTTCTTAAAACCGAACCGAACATCAAACCAGGATTTCATTTGATTTTTGGTTTTTTCCGGTTTAACTTAACTGGTTCAGCTGGTCGAATCGGCCGGTCCAGTCCAATGTTCAAATCACAGTTTAAAGCGGCTTCCTATTTTTTTATTTTTAGAAATAGAAAAACAAATTTGTCATTATATTATATTATATTATACTATATATATTAAAAGGCAGCGCCTCTTCCCCATTGGCTGCACATTTAATGCTGCCGGTTGACCCGAGTCCGACCCGACTGCTTCCGGTGGGTTGACTCAGTCCGACCCGTTTTTTTTGTTTTTAATTTAAAAGAAAAAAAAATTTTACTTATTTTTTATTCGAAATACCCCTTCGGAATATTAGAGTCATTGGTCCGTTGCATACTTTGTCCCACGCGCTCCGCGGCAGAACGCGAGTAAACCACCTCGTTAATTACAAAATACAAGCAAGACAAAAACAAAACTAAGTGAAAAACTAGTGATTAAGTTGCCATATACATTTAAAAAGATCTTGTCAAATAGCGTTGTGCACTTTTTAACAAGAAGTTCTTTGTTTTTCCTTCGTTGTTCGTTGCATATTTCTTACCAAGTGCGTTGCATGTGCGGTTATATACTAAAGTACAACCTGTTATGCTCACTTATCGCAGTTTTTTGATCTTTTAATATCATTATTGCACTATGATATATAACAATATATGATTTGTATCCTGCTGACATAGTATGTGTGTTCAATATCTTTATTTTTATTTTTTCACTTTCTTAAACTCTCTTGAGCTTCGCTTTTCTTTCATCTCATGCGACGGAGTATGATTTGACAAAACTAGCTCACTAAGGATAAATCACATCCGCCAAGTAGTATCATTTCGCGTATGTTTTTTCATTTATTATAAATGGAGCTATGGAGCATCTTCATCAACAAGGTCGCCACATATGTTTGAAGTATATAATGAAAATTATATTAATGAAATATCTATACTACTTTATAATGGAGATTTCACATACTCTTGAAAAGAATAGGAATTGAAAATTAAAAATCTATTTAAGGAAATCTGTCAAAGCCATAAAAAACGTTTTCAACCATTTCATATAATTTGTCAAAACGTTTTCAACCATGCTAATTGTAAATTTTATTTTTCATTAATGGTGATTGTTAATTTGAATTGTAATTGTAAATTTCATTTAATGCTAATTGTATAGCCTCATGCCTATATAAATCATGTCATACCCATGACAACAATGTATCTTCATTCACTCAATTCATGCATTCACTGTATTATCTTCTTCTAATCCACCGTCGGCTGCCCCCCACCACCCTCGGTTGCCGCCCCACCGTCGCCGGCTGCCGCTGCTCGCCACCGTCGCTAAAATATTTTTAGGTACTTTTTTATATTTTAATAGAATTATATGATTTGACATGTTTTGAGGGTTTTTTGTTATATATTTTGAAGGTTTATGTTTTCAAATGTTTTTTTATAGATGGAACGAGTGTTATGATAATGAAGATGAACTACAATTCATTTACGGTATTAAGGCACGACACAAGATAAAGTTATTCGATGTAACGTGAAGAAAGCTGTTGGATTCTGCATCTTTGCACCGATATATTCTATCTGAAAGGTCATGAAGGGGTGATGAATGAAGTTCCTGATGGTGCTGCAATCTTTGAATCCCGTTATTGGCTTAGGAACAACGACATGTATCGAGTTTAATTACTCTTATCAATATTTTAGGACGACAATAAACGTTACATTTAAAAGATACATTTTTACGTGTGTATGACACTCGTGTTATGTAACTTTTATAGACTAACATTTAAAAGATACATTTTAGTCTATACATAATTATTCTAGGCTGTGCCATATTGTAGTTTGTTTTTTTTTTAATGTTTTTTTTTAGGACGTGTTATATTTTTGGCATCATTAGATTTTCATTAATCTCTATTAGCTGGATCCTTAGATGTACGATTAGTCTTGGGCTCAAGCCTTATCTATCTATATCTATATTACATTATAAAACATTTTTCACACATTCTTGAAAAGAGTAGGATGTTAAAAGTTGAAAAATATACAAGCACTGAAAATTAAATGAACAAGTCTTGAAAACTAAGAATCTTGACATTAAATGTGTGACGAAAAACTTAAAAATGTACAAGTTTTGGAAACTAAATGTACAAGCCTTAGAAACTAATATTACTTTGACATTAAATTGATGATTGGTAAAATTTGATGACTTGATAAAATATCTTGGCCGGATTTTATGACATTTAAATGTGTGATTGGTATACTGATTTTTAATATGGAATTCTTGTTGCTTATTAAATACTTGTTGACCGTTTTTGAAAAACTTAGAAATGTACAAGTTTTGGAAACTAAATGTACAAGCCTTAGAAACTAATAATCTTGACATTAAATGTGATTGGTAAAATTTGATGACTTGACAAAAATATCTTGGCCGGATTTAATGACATTAAATGTGTGATTGGTAACTGATTTGTAATATGGAATTCTTCGTGGCTTATAAATACAAGTTGACCCGTTTTTCAACCATAACCGGTTGAACCTGTTGGGTCGAACCGGGTTTCAAAACATTATGTTTAATCTCCAAACCATCAAACTTTTATTATTTTTTGTTTATAACCTATAAACTTTTTTTATCACTACAATTATTTACCGCTAGGAATTCCCGCCGCTATGCGCGGGTACTCGTCTAGTATTTTTTAAAGTAAAAGTCTATTAATTTGAAAATAAATGTATATGTTAAAATGGTAGAAATAAAGTGTACTTGTAGTATTTCAGATTATAAAAATGGGTAAAATGAGTTTTTTTTATTGCAACGGTAAAAGCCATAAAATACCCACGAACTTTCAAAATCGTCCCGACTTGACCAACGAACTAATTTTTCAATATCAAAAATTTTGACTGACAACGTGGCAGTTACCTTCCACGTTGGACCGGTTTTTTTTATAAATTATTAAAACGATAGTCAATGCTAGATTGGATTTCCACTTAATAAGTCAACCCTTGTATATTAACTGTTAGGGTTACAAGTACACACACACACACACACACACACACACACACACACTTTATCCACTTAAACAAATCCTCCCCCAATTCATTTCCCTTTCATATGAACCTTAATTTAAAATTGCCAGATTATATATTCATTATTGCTAATTAATTATTATGGCTAAAGGTAAAATCATTTAACCCTAACAGTTATATCTTTAATTTAGTTTATAAAAAAACCTAATTTTTTTAAAACCCTAATTTTTTTAATAACTGTAATTGCAGGTCAACCAAAGAAGAAGAAAGCAAAGAAGGATGTGTTTACTGTCTATTTCAACTACGAATGTATTTTTTACTTCATTCCCTTGAAATCACAGTTAGGGTCATATGAAAGAAGTTGAATGATACCAATTTCGTTGAAAATGTCCCATATGCAGCAACTAAAAGAAAACGCTTTATAGGTTATTCCAACTCTTGTTTGTTTGAAAAGATTTATTATTGTCAAACTGGTACAATAAGTTACGTTAGGTGTTACACGTAGAAACTTAAGTCAACCCAAATATTGTGAAAATGTTAAAGTTATTATTATAATGAAAATGAAAAGATTTTGTAAATGAACACTTTGGGTATGATATTAAGGAATTGGCTGAGTTATGAAAGTAATGAGGATCAAAACCACCAATAGTATAGAATTCGAGTGATGATAGAGTATTAATGTAGTGATGATTGGTGAAGGAATAGAGAGAATGTCTTGGACATTCAGACTGAGGTTGAAATGAGTGTATTGATTAAAGAACATTAGTACACATGACCCATTCCTGAATAAGCTATGTAGTGCTAGGATTATGTTTAGAGGTACCACTGAACATCATGAAACTGAAACACCACTAGTTAATCCTGATGAGAATCAAATAGATTCCGTGAATAAGGTCCAAAGCGGTGCACATTATCCCGCATTTGACCTTGACCATCACTGGGAGAAGAATGGAAACCACCACTAGGTCATTGAGATATGAATACTCCCACATACAGTTAAATTTGGCATTGGCAGACTTTGGTGAGCCATTGGATTTCAATATAATAGCACAGAAATAATGGAACCGGAGAGAGGTGTATGGTTTTATGTGTGGTATACAATGTGGAAGATGGAAGATGGGCAGTGTAAAAAAGGTAATAAAATATAGGGCGATGAAAAATAAGGTTAGAGATGTGTGAGAAAGGTGTTAAAAAGAAAGTTAGTTAGAAAGAAAGTTGTTACGGTAATAAAGTTATATTTTTGTTAAAAATAAAAATTAAAAGAAAAAAAAAATAAATAATTTTAAATAAAAAAAAAAAAAAAAAAAAGAAAAAAACCTGTTCAGATTCTGGGGGAGGGAACTAGTGCAATCACCAAAAAAGACAAAGAAGCAAGTACGATAGTCCTAAACAATTGTTTGTGCCTTTTAGAATGTAATCTTCATGGATGTCAAATGAACATCCTTCCCAAATTCAATTAAAGTCACTCTCATTTTCAGAACACAAATGTATTAATGGAATTACAACTTGGGATCTCTTGTTAGTTATAGGTGGATTGCTCTGCGTTTTTTTAAGAAATAATTGAAGATCCATTCATGTCTTTAAGGAAAATGAGAGATGACATAAGATAAAAGTTCATGATAGATGTTAGTCTAGGACAGTGTAGGAGAGCAAAACAGTTGGCATTATTTGATCATGAGGGTGGGCTTATAGAGCATTATGGGAAACTTTATCAGTATAGGAAAGCACTACTAGACTCAAACCCTGGGTCTACATGTAGATTAGATGTAGATGAGTCTGCTAATGGGTCTGCAACTTTCAGAAGGATATACATCTGTTTCTTAGGAGTCAAAGATGGTTGGTTGGCAAGGTGTAGGAAGGTAATAAGTTTGGATGGTTGTTTTCTAAAGCATACATGTAGGGGGAAATACTTACAGCCATGGGTAGGGATGCAAACAATCAAATGTATCCAATTGCATGGACTGTAGTAATGGTTGAGAATGCAGACAATTGGGGTTGGTTCTTGCATCTGTTGCATGATGATCTGAGTTTGAATGATAGAAATGAAATTACAATCATATGTGATTCATATAAGGTACAATTTTGTTTAACTTTTATTCTTGTTGAATAAATGTTTATATACCTAACATATGCTCTAATGAGTATTTGTGTGCCATTTAAGGATTAATTGATGCTTATGTGAATGAGTTTTGGTTTTTTTTTACCAAAGGGCCTGCAGCTGAGCATAAAAAACGTACAAGGCATATATATGTCAATTTCAAAAAGAAATACAGTGGACTCTAATATCAAATACTTTTTTGGGCCGCAACATCTTGTACACTAGAACAACAGTTTATGCAAATCATGGATCAGATAAAACAGATAGATGAAGGTGCTTATGATTATCTGATTCAAAGAAATCCCAACTTATGGTCAAGGGCTTTCTTTGAGATGGACAAGAGATGTGCAACTTTGATAATGGAATATCTAAATAGATGCGGAACAAGAAAGGTTTGATAAGGAAAGATGCTGAACAAGAAAGGTTTGATAAGGAAAGGAGAGAAGAAAGAGAATGGGAGGAAAAGCAAGATTACTTTAATCCTGCTAATTTCAGAGAAGATTCAATTGAAGAGGCACCTTTTAATCAGGCATATGCTAAGGTTTTTATTCTAAGCATTCATTCTCAACCTACCTAGCAGTCAGGTGTTTGGGTGAAGGATACAACTGATGTTACAATAGAAAATATTGATGAAGCACCTGCAAGTGAGACAACTGATGTGTCTGCAATGGTTGAAGATTTGTCTGCACCAGCTGTGGATAAAGGCAAAGGAAAAGAATCAGTTGAAGATCAAGCAAAGGCTAGTTGCAATGAATAAGCTTGCTTTCAACTTAGAAGACATAATAACACCTAGAGTAAGAAAGAGGTTAGAGATCCTAAAGGAGAAACAAAGGTAAATACAATTACTTATAATTTTAATTAAATCTTTTTAATAATATACTAATTATAGTGTTATTTTATGACAGAGAATAGATTGTTTTCCAAGTGGTTTTCAAAAGTTAGAAGTTAGGAAAGATGATCAAAGTTACGGTGTTAGTCTGCAACACAATGTATGTCAATGTAGAATGTGGGAATTAAGTGGTGTTCCTTGTGTACATGTTGTGGCAGCCTACTTGCATTGTGGAATTGACTTAGATTTAGGTGTTAGCCATTGGTATAGTCAAGAATGTCGGTTTAATGCCTATCAATTTTCAATTAAACCTGTATTTGGGTTAAATATGTGGAAAATGACTAATGATGTTCCACCTTTACCACCACTTGTAAGAAGGTTGCCTGGTAGACCTCAAAAAGCTCGAATCAAAGCCCTTTGTAAAAGTAGTGGTAGTCATACCGGTAGGGTGGGTAAGACTATGACTTGCACAAATTATTGGCAAAAGGGTCACAATAGGGCATCATGTACGACAGACCCAGCATCTAAACCTACTGTTGAGAAAAAAAACCAAGAAGAAAAAAACAAGTTGTAGTTGGTCATTGTGCATGTAGGGGTAGAGGTAGAAGTGGAATTGGAAATGAAGCTAGTGGTAGTGGAATGGGTGGCATTGGTGAAGCTAGTGTTGGAGGGAGAGGAGGTAGTGGAGGAAGAGGTACAAGGGGTAGTGGAATGGCTAGCAGTGGTGGTAGAAGAGGTGGTGGAAGAGGTACCAGAGGTGTTGGTAGTACAAGAGGTGGTGGAATGGCTGGGTCAAGTAGC
>BQNB010167452.1:0-13997 GCA_026074375.1 Tanacetum coccineum
CATAATACACTTTAATTCATTGCCATCTATCTAGTGCTGTCATAACATAAATGACGTACTTGAATTAGTGAAAATATAGTAGTGAAAGTGAGGTTTTAAAATCGTGGCACAGTATCTCAAGTATTTTTTTTTATATCTATTTTGATTGTCACTCTTATGTATATATATATATATACTAAATTTTATATCTATTTTTTTTACTCTTATGTATATATAGACTAAATTCTTATCTCTCAAAAGCTTAGTCACAAACAAATATATATGCATGTAAAACACCTCCTGCTTCATTAGACTTCCACTTTTAGTTGTAGACTCATTTGTTGTCATTTAACTAGCATTACTAATATACACAATAGGTGAAGGAAACGCTGCCGTTTTGACACTGCTGCTACAGTAACGGGCTGCCCTATTTTGGGCACGGCGATGCTTTTATAAGAAAATAACTAGCAATGGATGCACTAGAAAATTACAAAGAATAATGAGACTTTGGTTCTTCTTATACCAATTCTGTAATCACGCTTAACAACAGTAAATTATGCAACTACTACATGACTACCTAGTAATCAAGAACCCCCTAAAATAATCTCATGCAAAAAACGCCCCCCCATTCTTCCTGTCTCCCTTAGATTTGGGGCTTCGCCTCGAAACATCTTCTATATGTAACGAAATTCCATTAGTAATCGCCAACCCACTATCACGAAAATAAAATACCTTAGCCGAACATGCATTTTATTCTTTCTTCGACCCAGTTTTGACATTATCTGATCCAAGCCACCTCCAATTCTCGTAAGATGTTAAATATCCATAAAAAGGCACGTATCCCAACACCCACATCTTGAGTCTTATTTAGAAATCCTTCTTTGCCCGTGTTACAACGAAGAACAAATGATCATTGTTTCAATTACACCGACATCACAATTCACACAAAGATAGAGATTCGAATACTCTTATACCACGTCCTGGAAATGTTAAAGTCTGTCAGCTAAGGTAAAGGCATGCAATTCGTCATTTACCTTCCAAGCCGAAGTGTTCAACTTTATTGGAACACTATCAGAATCCACCCTAGTACTTTATAGAGTATTAATAAGAATCACTCTTTTCGGAAGTAGTTGTCATTTAACTAGCATTATAAATATGGCTTGTCAATAGTCTACATTTTTAGGATTACCAACAATGCACATCTTTTTTTTTTGAACGGCGACTTTTATTAAGAAAAACTAGCAAGGAGCTAGAAATTACAAAGAAATAAGAGACGGGTTTTTATACCAATCGTTCCAGCTAAACAAAGTATTGCATCTATACCGACACCAGTAATAAGAACTACAAATAATCTCATCAAAAAACGTCTCCTTAGATTTGGGCTTGGCCTCGAACATCTTCTTATTACGAAAATTCCATAGAAGCCACCACATCACAAAATAAATACCTTGGAACATGCTTTTATTCTTCTTCGCGGCAAGTTTTTACATTTATCGTTCCAAGACCTCCATTCTCCGTAAGAGGTTAATTATTCCATAAAAGGCACGTCTCCCACCACCGATTTATTAATTTAGAATCTTCTTTGGCCGTGTTAACAAAGCGAAGAAACAAAGGATCATTGGTTTCAATCCCGAATTACAATCACACAAAGATTGTGACTCAATATCGTTACCACTGTCCTGGAAAATGTTAAAATCTAGTAGGTAAGGAGTTCGTCATTACCTTCCAAGCGAAGTGTTCACTTTGTTGGAACATATCGAATCCACCTAGTCTTTAGATACCTTTCGGAAGTATATCGCGAAATCTATCCATGTTTCTTGACGATGGGCACTGGTATAACCACCAGGAATTGTTCAATGTCCCAAGACCATGTAATAAGGAGAGACTAAGGCACCACAGGGCATTAATTTTTTTTTCACTTCGTAACTCTTCAAACTTGCTGTAGAGTTCAGCCCTCCTCTCGGATGTCTTTCGAAACACCGATATGGTAAAGACTAGGATGCGCAAGTTATCTGACCTACTGTAATTTCGTTTGCTATTTTCGAGAGCATTCGCTCTGGGAATATATCTTAAGCTTGCCCCCATTCACACCACACGTCATCCCAGAATAAAGTCGAAAGGCCAATTCCCAAGTTCTTCTTCATGAATTAAAGCAGGTTAATCCCTTTTCCTCAAGCCTCCTAACCTCTTTAATAATATTTATCCAACTTGAATTAGCTCCTTTATCCGAAATCTCATCAATCTTTCCATTAGCTCCGTGTATAGCCTTGATAACATGAGACCAAAGCGTAGGCTCATGGGCTAAAAATCTCCAACAAACCATTTAATATCCATTCCTCTATTAAGGCATAAGACTAAAATACCTAGCCACGTTTATTTAGGAGCAGAGCCTTTCTTCATTGAACCCACGAAGCTTGTTACCCGAACTCTCATGACCATTGAAAGAATTTAACTTCGAAAGAGATTCCAGGGGAATTTGAATGACCCCAACTGCAGGAACTTTAAACATTGACATGTGTGAAATAGGCATCGAGCAAGTACCATTTGATAAACATGGAGCCGCCCCGTCAACTCGATAACAATTTTTTCATCTTCCATCTTGACTTTGACGGTCTCTTCCTAATTCTATTCGGAATGTCCTTCCAGATTGAATTTTATTCATGTCCCCTCAACACATAAGAACCAAGATATAAAAAAGGGCTTTAAGAACCATAGTCATCAATTTTGAGTCGCCGCACGATGAGACTTTACCTTTATCAACTTCTATGCCATGATTTTGCTTTTGCACATATTGATTTTTAAATCCTGAATCTTATGAAATTCAATCAAGTCAACATGGGATAAGAGAGTGATATTACTTTCAGCTCCATTAACTTTAAAAACAGCTCATCTTCCGCATGAACATTTGCCGAAAATTAACCAAACCTCACAACATCGATTACCATGGAACATACCCGCCATCAACAACTCTTTGAGATGAAATAGGGAGGCATTTCATTGATTAATTAAGAATAAAAAAGGAGATAACGGATCACACTTGTTTTTATGACCTCTAACCAAATTGAAACTCGTCGTTGGACTACCATTGATAATGATGACCCTTTCGAAGAAATGAAGACAAACATTGTATCCATTTTCTCCATTTATCCCCAAACCCAAACTTGCCTACAACATCATCAAGAAAATCCCCACCTTACCGAGTCATATGCTTTTTCAAAGTCCACTTTAAAGAAGAGTTGTTTTTTCTTCTTCTTTCACCAAGACTGACTTCATTTAAATAAAATGGCATCAAGAATTTGGGCCTATCTTTATGAAAGCCGAGTTGAAACCTCATTAATAATTCCCCCCCAAGCACATAACAAGATCGATTAGTTAAAAATCTTTGCAATGATTTTAGTTATGCTACCAATGGGGCTAATCGGTCTAAAATCCTTAACATGATTAGCTTCCGGATAGTTTCGGAATTAAGGCAATGAAGATGAAATTACACCTTTGGGTAAATCAGGAAATTTAAAAAAATACTCACCGGCTTTCACAACTTCCCTATCCACAGTGATGCAAAAGTGTCTGAAAAAACCCATGACGTACTTGAATTAGTGAAAATATAGTAGTGAAAGTGAGGTTTTAAAATCGTGGCACAGTATCTCAAGTATTTTTTTTTATATCTATTTTGATTGTCACTCTTATGTATATATATATATATACTAAATTTTATATCTATTTTTTTTACTCTTATGTATATATAGACTAAATTCTTATCTCTCAAAAGCTTAGTCACAAACAAATATATATGCATGTAAAACACCTCCTGCTTCATTAGACTTCCACTTTTAGTTGTAGACTCATTTGTTGTCATTTAACTAGCATTATAAATATGGCTTGTCAATAGTCTACATTTTTAGGATTACCAACAATGCACATCTAGTGCATACGTGATACTAATAGATATGACATGTAGTATTTAGGTAATATCTTTGGACTTGTTCAATAATATCATCTATAATTTGTGATAACTACTTAAACTACCTAAAAGATAACATTGTAAAATGTCAAAAATTAAGTCGTTAAAAATCTTCTCTCTATTCTATTTATAGCATACGTAACGGTCATTTTATATGCCATACCTTATAAGTGGGAATGACTTACACAAGACTTTGCTTCCAAATTCCTAATTTAGCGTTATGGTAATATATTGACTCAACTGCTATCCAATAAACACGTATAACTATTTGCCTTATCTCCATTTTCTATTGAGTGAAATGTTGCCTAATTACTAGAACAATATATCACACACACACACAATTTTTTTATTTTGATTGTCACTCTTATGTATTTATATAGACTAAATTATTATCTCTCAAAAGCTTAGTCACAAGCAAATATATATACGCATGTAAAACACCTGCTTCATTAGACTTCTATTTTTTAGTTGTAAACTCATTTGTTGTCATTTAACTAGCATTATACAGATGGCTTGTCAATAGTCTACATTTTTAGGATTACCAACAATGCACATCTAGTGCATACGTGATACTAATAGATATGACATGTAGTATTTAGGTAATATCTTTGGACTTGTTCAATAATATCATCTATAATTTGTGATAACTACTTAAACTACCTAAAAGATAACATTGTTAAATGTCAAAAATTAAGTCGTTAAAAATCTTCTCTCTATTCTATTTATAGCATACGTAACGGTCATTTTATATGCCATACCTTATAAGTGGGAATGACTTACACAAGACTTTGCTTCCAAATTCCTAATTTAGCGTTATGGTAATATATTGACTCAACTGCTATCCAATAAACACGTATAACTATTTGCCTTATCTCCATTTTCTATTGAGTGAAATGTTGCCTAATTACTAGAACAATATATCACACACACACACAAAAAAGACTACGTCATTTTTTTTAGTAAAACATTTACAATTTATGTATAAGTTTTGCAATGTTTGTGACCATAAGTAAATTTAAGTCGATATATATATATAAAATGGTACTAGTCTAATGGTTGGCATGTTGAAGTGTTATGGTGCAGAACTTGGTTCGAGTCCCCCTGTGACGACTTATTAATTTTTTTTATCATTTTATATATTTTTAAGTACGGGTGACACTAATTATTTTAAAATGATTAAAAATATTATTTATCCTAAGTTGACGTTTATTAGGATTGTAGGTCAAAGGCACATTCGACATCAAGGCTTCTTGATAAAAAAATAATTTAAGCACAAAATGACCCGACAAGCACAAAATAAACTTAACACAAGTAAGTTTAGTCAAAGACGTTATAAAAAATTTATCAGTCACCAACCTGAGTTAGACGGTTCTCACATCATCCACCGGTTAGAAAGAATTGTGTCCTGCAATTCAGTTCATCTTATCCAATGATTGCGCACTCGAAAATAGGTGTCGGTACTTGCGCTTAAATTTCGTCCTCGCGCTCCCACGTGAACTCTGGACCTCGCTGCGAATTCCATCGAACTTTAATGATAGGAATTCGACTATGCTTTAGTCTCTTGACCTCACGGTCCATAATTTCCAACGGCTCCTCTATGAATTGGAGCTTGTCGGTGATATGTAATTCCTCTAGTGGAATGGAGAGCGTCTCGTCAGTTAGACATTTTTTTAAATTTGAGACGTGGAACACATCGTGAATTTCACTCAGCTTCTGCGGTAGTTTAAGTCGGTAAGCTACCGGACCAATTCTTTTCAACACCTTGAAAGGTTCAATGTATTGTGGGTTCAACTTTCCTTGTTTTCCAAAGCGAATCATGCACTTCCATGGCGACACTTTGAGAAGCACATTATCTCCGATTTGAAATTCTAGAGGTTTCCTGCGGTTGTCGGCATAGCTTTTCTGTCGGCTTCTGGCTGTCCTGAACCTTTCTTTGATTGTCGTAATCTTGTCAACAGTCTCTTGGATGATGTCAAGTCTTATGAGCTGCCTGTCTCCCATTTCCAACCAACAAAGTGGCGACCTGCACGTTCGCCCATACAAAGCCTCGAATGGCGCGCACTTGATGCTAGGATGATAGCTATTGTTATACAAGAATTCTACCAAAGGTAGGTGAGTATCCCAACTACCTCTAAAGTCAATCACACAAGCTCGTAACATGTCTTCCATCATCTGTAAAGTTCGCTCGCTCTGACCATCTGTCTGCGAATGATAAGCAGTACTCATATCAAGTCGAGTACCTAGAGCATCCTAAAGTAGTCGCCAAAATCGCGACGTGAAGTGACTATCTCTATCTGAGATAATGGAAAGAGGAACTCCATGTCGAGTGATTATTTCATTGATGTACACCTGGGCAAGCTTATTCATGTTGTAGTCTTTTTGGATTGGAAGAAAGTGTGCAGACATCGTCAACTGATCCACTACAACCCATATTGAATCATGCCCTCTTGTAGTCCTGGGCAAACTTGTCACAAAATCCATCGTGATTTGTTCCCATTTCCACACTAGAATTTTTAGTTGCTGCATTAAACCGGATGGCTTTTGATATTCTGCCTTGACTTTAGCATAAGTCAAACATTTTCCAACATACAAGGCAATGTCTTTCTTTATATCTGGCCACCAATAATACTTCTTTACATCCTTATACATTTTGTCAGCACCTGGATGGATAGAATATCTCGATCTATGAGCTTTATCCATAACAACCTTCCTCATGTTGTTAATCTGTGGGATCCAAGTTCTCCCATTTAAGTATTTGACTCCATCAGACCATGTTTTAAGTTTGTGGTCCGCACCAGAAAGTGCTTCATCTTCTAAGTTTTCATATTTCATTGCCTCTTGTTTAGACTCTAATATGCGAGATTTTAAACTCGTTTGGACTAACATTCCCAACGCTCATACACATGAGGGTCTCAATCTCTCTTTTTTCTACTAAGAGCATCTGCCACTATGTTTTCTTTACCAGGATGGTATTTGAGTTCGCAATCGTAGTCACTTAGCAGTTCAATCTATCTCCTCTGTCTCATGTTGAGCAATTTCTGGTTGAGGATATGTTGAAGACTTTGATGGTTGGTGAAAACCGTGCACTTTGTGCCATAAAGATAGTGCCTCCAAATCTTCAGTGCAAAGACTACAGCTCCAAGTTCCAAGTCATGTGTGGTGTAATTCTTTTCATGCTTCTTGAGCTGTCTTGATGCGTATGCAATGACCTTGTGTCTTTGCATTAGCACGCAAACCAAACCTTTATGTGATGCATCACAATGTACCACAAAGTTTTTAGTTCCTTCGGTTAAAGATAGAATTGGCGCGTCACACAATTTATTTTTCAAAGTTTGGAAGGCCTCTTCCTGCTCTTCTTCCTAAACAAACTCCTTGGTCTTCTGTGTCAGTTTCGTCAATGGTTTGGTCATCTTTGAGAAATTTTCGATAAACCTTCGATAGTAACCCGCCAAACCTAGAAATTGGCGAATTTCCGTAGGTGTTCTCGGTACTTCCCATTTCTTAATAGACTCAATCTTGGCAGGGTCTACATGAATTCCCTTTGCGTTAACTACATGACCGAGAAAGTGTACTTCTTGTAGCCAAAATTCGCACTTAGAGAATTTGGCATATAACTTCTGGTCCTTGAGTAGTTCTAGGATAATCATTAAATGTTGTTCGTGGTCCTCCTTATTCCGTGAGTAAATCAATATATCATCAATAAAAACTATGATGAATTTATCCAAATATGGTCTACACACCCTATTCATCAAGTCCATGAATATGGCAGTGCGTTTGTCAACCCAAATGGCATAACTAGAAATTCATAATGCCCATAACGTGTCTTGAACGCTGTCTTGGGAATGTCTTCCTCGTAAACTTTCAACTGATGGTATCCTGATTGAAGATCGATTTTTGAGAAGTACTTGGCGCTATGCAATTGATCAAAGAGGTCATCAATTTGGGGAAGTAGGTACCGATTTTTAATTGTCAGTTTATTCAATTCCCTATAATCAATACACATACGTATTGATCTGTCTTTCTTCTTAACAAAGAGGGTTGGAGCTCCCCAAGAGGATGAACTTGGCCTGATCAAACCCTTGCTTAAAAGTTCCTGTAATTGCCTTAATAATTCTAGAATCTCTGACGGCGCTAAACGATATGGCGCCTTTGCTACAAGTGCCTCTCTTGGTATTAGATCAATTTGGAACTCGACTTTCCTAGGCGGAGGAAGTCCATGCAATTCTTCAGGAAAGACTTCCGGATAATCTCTCACTACAGGGATATCTTGGATGAGCTTCACCTTCGGATCTTTTTCTACAACGTGTGCTAAGAACGCGAAGCACTCTTTCTCCAAGTACTTGCACATCTTAATAGCCAACACGATCTTTAAATCTCTCACGGGGTTCTCTCTATAACAACCCGTAATTTTCCAGTATTTTCATCAATGTAATATCTACTTACTATATTAAGTACAACCTTTTTCACAAGAATATTTTTCGTTTTTATTCCATTCCATTATGTAACCTAGTTTACATTTCTAAAGTAAACGAGCTCACGCAACCTCTATCAATGCCATCTATATCTATATCATGTAAACATCCTAATATGTCAAGTCTATATATTAATATCATTTTTACCAAGTACATTATCCATTTAACGTACTTTTCAAAACGTTATATCAAAACAAGCATTAAACGTAAACGTTTATATCAAAACCCTAATTATATGTAATGTATACATATAAAATGAATGTGCAAGCCTTCAAGCATGTGTACAAGTGTACAATGCATCACATTTGAATTATATTTTCCCTCCAAGTCAATGTACAACTCATTAAAGCTCAATGTACAAATCTATTAAGCATAGAATTCAAACCTTGCCATTTTTCACCATTTTCATTTTAGATTTCTTACCACCACTCTAGCACAAGGTACAAGCACTTAATGCATGACTCCTAAACCCTAAACCTAAACCCTAAGTCATCCTAAAACCCTAATCTAAAACCCTAAACCCTAAACAAAACCCTAAAACCCTAATTTCACTTTAAACCTAAAACTAAACCCTAAACCTTAAAACTAAGCCCTAAACCTTAATCCTAAACCCTAAATCTTAATCCTAACACTAATCCTAAACCCTAATCTATCCCTAATCCTAACCCTAATCCACATTTTAAAACCCTAAACCCTAACCCGAAATAAAATGAACCCGACACCCCTTTTACTTCATTTTTACCCATTTTAAGCAACCAAGCACCTCAAGCAAGCATCCTAGCACCTCTATGACATCACCTAGCAGCCACCCTAGCACCTTACAAGCACCTTATTCACCACCTTGGCCACCAAGTTTGCAAAATCACCTCCTTGTCACTTATATGTAACTGAACCCCCCTAAAACCCTTCCACCTTGCATATCTACCTCCATAGCCCACAATACTCACCTTATAGCCTCCCTTAGTCATCACTCTACAGCCCTTGAACCCCTCTCCAAGTTTTCTTGGCCACCAAGGTGATTTCGAGCCCTATAAATAGCCAAACACCCCATTCATTCAAATCACACCTCAAAAACTTATCACCACTCAAATGGAGTTCTAACTCAGACCAAGAAGGATCAAGTGAAGTCCCTAAGCTCATAATAGAAGCCAAGAATCAAGAAAAATGAGCCCTTGAAGTCGTTACTAGGCGTACGAACCCGAAAACCCCATTTCGACCCATTTCTAGCTCAAGTAAGCTTAGTTCTTGTTCAATAAGCTTATAATCTGTATTAGAATGTTCATAATACTCTTAAGATCATATATAAACTCTTGTTTGAAGCCTTGAATCCTCAAACCCATGTGTTTTTTATTAAAACCCTAAAAACGACCCGTTTTGATTTTCTAGCTAACGAATCCTTTTTCTAAACTTTTGTTACGTTAGAACATCTTATTTTTGCTTATTCTAATAAGCTATAACCTGAAAATATCATTTGGAACCCTAACGAAATAATCTTGCATGGCTTTTTGGACTTGTTTTGCAAATATTTTCCATGCATGAGTATATATGTAACTTTCTGAAATTTTTATAACTAAAAGTGGCTGAAAATGCATATTCAAAGTTATAACTAAAAGGCCTATATTGCCCAAGTTTCAAAAGTTAAAGGATTTAAATTATATACTTTATATATAAAAAAAGGGACTAAAGTTGTAAAAGTTTATAAACCAAGGGAGTATATACTGCCAATTTTGCAAACTTAAAAAATATAAAATATAAAATTTTTAGATAAAAATTAAAAATATATATTTAATAATTATAAAACTCGATTTTATTAAAACCTACACATTTATCGTTATTAATCATAAATTCGAAGCATTATTACGATATATATTTTAACGAAATTTATTATAGACTAACTTTTGAAAAAAACATAAAATCTTATCGAATCATGTTACTAGGGAATTTCATTGAAGGGATTTACATTTGAGTTTTCGTTTTGCCGAGTTTAGCTTGTGTTTACGATTAAAGTGCCCTGATCTCCTCAAACGATACACATGGCCCAAAGGATTAATGATGAGACAAACATTGATAGCAATATTTCTATAATTTAATAAATCAAAGATATACATTAAACTTTGTAAAGTTTTGAAACATAAATCATCCCACTAAGACTTGACATATTACTTTAGGTTGCGTGACAAAGCCGTTACTTGATATGCTTTTGCCCACCAATCAGATTTTCCCTGTACTGTTTATAAGGTAAGTTCATACATCTCCTTTACATATATACATGATTTATATAAACACGCAAGGGGATACTGCTTGATTTATACAAATTAAACACAAGTGGATTTTGATATAGGTCTGGTTCCTTCACAGCGAATATCCCAACTTATAATGTTATACCTAAATCCCTTGGGGGATACATTCATTAAAACTATGATACAAGTGTTTTTCCAACTATATGCTATCCTGATATATTATTGCCTAAGTTACCTCCATTTTCCCATAAGACATCCCAGTATCTCTTTGGGTAATAGCTCCTAGTATCTGTTTCGGTAATAGCTCCCAATATCTCTTTGGGTAGTAGCTCCTGGTATCTCTTTGTGGTATACTCCCAGAAAGTCTTCGGATAGAGGCTCCCGTTTCTATTAAGTTTAAATAGTGGATTCATGATCTTAGGGCAAGTATATACTTTTATACCATGATAAAAGTGTTTTCCATGAAAATACTGTTTTCCATAATAATTGAAACTCAATGCAATTATTACACTTATTGTGAATAACAACGTAACCCACTAATAAACTTGACTCAAACTATTATAACTGAAAACTTATGAATTTCACTCAACCTTTTTGTGTTGACCCTTATAGCATGTATTATGTCAGGTAATTAAGCAACCTATGCACGGAGTGGCATGGACCGTTGAAGATGCTAAAACTGTAATCATTCAAAACATTATGTTTCTATATTTTGGGTACCAAACAATTTAAAACTCTGATATGATATTGAATGATAACTAAATTTTTCAAAATGTCTCTTTTGAGTCGTTTTTTATGATTATGTCTGTTGATCCATGAAGTAATACCCCAGATTAGCTTCCGCTGCTATATGTCAAAAATGGGGGTGTTACAAAAACCAAAAATTCAGAATAAGTAAATAAAAGATGTGAATAAAATGCACCTTGACGGAGTCGAAAGGGAAATTGTACTAGGAAATGTGTGTGTGAATAATGAAAGCAGTATATATATATATATATATATATAATATATATATATATATATATATATTTATATATATATATATATGCCTTACACCCCCCTCGAAAATAGGAAATGACACTACGTTCCAAGGCACGATCTGGACCGTCCACACTCCTAGTGCGGTACACGTGTCAGCATCGCAGGCCGGGGAGGCCCATGGGCCAGGAATTATCCAAGCCCTAAACCAGGCCCAATTGACGACAACCGACTATACCGTACACTGCTCCTAGCGAAACCCCTTCCTACTCCGGTGGACTTATATGTGCATTTTTTTTCATGCAGGTTAAGTGTTGCATCAATAGTCTTCGACTAATAATGCAACACTAAGGGGACATGTTCGTGTATGTGCCGAAATGTACAATTCCGGACATCCCTTAACCAGTATGCTTGGCCAGACCCAACATCAAAACAAGACCCGATATTGACCCGACAAGACCAGAAGGCGACCCGGAAAGAACGATGCCTGACAAATGTTGTCTTCATCCTAAGAGCCAAGACCTGACACCACGTCTAACGCGCTGCACCAAGCATCCCGCTGATCCTAAACTGACTAGGCCCCACTTGTCAGTTGTACGGCACGTGTCAGGTCAACGGCTCTCGACGTCATCATCAGGTACACTTTGAGGTAGTATAAATACCTCAAAGACATTTATCGCATTTACGTAATTCTGTGACACCACATCTTACTCATATTTTAACACATATCATCCGCTTACTCTCACGCTGGAGCTTGGTCATGGGGTCACACATAGGGCAAGGATAACGCGTGTTGTCTTGTGTGTGTAGGTATATTGGACTAGCAGTGATTGAGGGGATCATCCTTGAGCCCGAAAGTCCGCAATGCAGAAATTTACTTCAACAATTGCCTGAACGAGCTTAATCCATACATCTCATTTGACTTCCAATGGTCTCGAGAAGAAATGCACAACTTGTTTGATGCTTTGTTTCTTTCTCCAAACCTCTAACACCTTTAACCTTCTTATATTGATGTAACTTATTTAGCGAAAATTACCTAGTTAGACACTTCGGCAAGTGTTTTATAAATAAAAGACAAGTTTCCAGCCGCTTTTCGAGATGCATTTCGTGACCTCAAAAGGGAAGGTCAAACCACACTTCGCCCTAGTAAAAGGGTTTGGTGGTAGGCCATGAGGCAAAATGGTTGTTTGTTCATAAGAAGGATAGGAAATCAACATGGCGTAAGCTGGGTGTGTCTAAGTGTGTTTTCGCCTTTCTCCTCTTTTAAAGTCACAAAATGTATGTCCAAAGAAGGAAACGACCAGAAACTTGTTTCCTGTTTATAAAACATTTCTCGAAGTCTCTATCCATGTAATTTTCACATTTATCTAAAGGTTTGTGGTTTTCGTGCACATGTTATTGATTATGGGTAGATGATAAGCTATTGAACATTTGATATATATTTCTTTTTCAATTTATTTATTATTTACTGTTTGTGAGGGAGGGTTTGTGTTGGACGTAGCAAGGTTGTCATGATAGCAATCGTGATTGTAGCATCGTACAATCCTACGAGTTCCATACAAAAAACGATGAAGATCGTAACTGGATTATGGTTTAAGTAAGGCCGTTTTAGGATCGTAGGATCGCGAGTAGGATCGGTTATGATCAGGGGCGGAACAAAAAAATTTGCTCGATGGGGCACATTTTGATAATTTTTAAAAACTATACTACAAATTGGTTTTTATGAGGCAAATTACAAAAAAAAGCTAGAAAATTTAAAAAATTTATACTACAATTTTTTTCGCTTAGGGGAAACGACCCCCTCTCTATCTCCGGCCATGACTTATAATCCGATCCCATTAATAACCGATTTTTTTACTTCTTTTTTTTAAATATATTAACTTATTAAGCATAGGCCCAAGTCTTATTAAGCATAGGCCCAAGTCTTAAAGCATTTTCTTTTAAAATCAAGAAAATACATGCACGCCGTCAATAATCGTAAGAATCCACCCATGTTATTATGTATCATCATGAACTCTTCCTCTTTTTTGTCAAAAACCTTACACTCGGCCGCAATACTGCCGTTGCACGCTTTATAAGAACATACACGCACACCTTCAAAGAAAAAATTTGTATGTCCAATTTCTCATCAAATTCTTTAGAACAAATATGTTTTTTTTAAACATATTTGTTCTTTTAAGAACATTTGTGCAGAAATACAATTATTAAAGGCGTACATGTATGTTTTTGAAAGTTCTCGCAGTTCTCGCACTTAAAATGGTGCTGAAAATAAAGTCCCCCTCTCTCTTTCTCTCTCTCTCTCTCTCTCTCTCTCTCTCTCACTCTCTCTCTCTCTCTCTCTCTATATATATATATATATATATATAT